>APFE030190935.1:5684-64683 GCA_000404065.3 Pinus taeda
AAATCATGTGAGCACAAGCTACAATGTGGGAAAATACGTGAGCAAACTCATTAGCATACTCAATCCCTTGATTGTGCAGGATCTGATGCACAACTATAGTCACAACTGATAGCAATCTGATTCTCTAACACCTGTCCCTGCTGAACTGAACATGCACTGACATGCAACTGAGTTAACTGATGTATTCATTAGTTGTATTATGAGTTAATAACTTGTGAATTAATTAATAACTAATTCACCCAACTCATCTCTAGTCTATTTTCCAGTTAGTCTAAATACAACCAGTTTAACAAAGCTAAACTGAACACAACTCCATCAACTGCACCTCCAGTCCACTAAACTCAACTCACTTGAGTTCTAACTGAAGTCCTGCATGCATATATTAGTTATCCCATAGGAACCATGTATTTCCTTCATGAAATTGCATGTGCCACATCCGTAGCTCAAACTGAAGTGCTCCAAGAGAATAAGATTAAGTTTATAGTCCAAATATTATTGTGAGATAATAATATTTGACTTTTTCTATTTTTGACAGCCAGTCTAAAAATAGACTTGATCACTCACACTGTGATCACTCACACTTTCATCAAAAATAGAAGTCCATCTATTTTTCCCAACTTGATCAATCATCCATAAAAAACAACCTGCAAACCATAGACAGGATCCATATGTCTAAAAATAGACATAGTCTAAAAATAGACTTGCGCCAAAAATAGCCTGCGGGCCCACTTAGTGAAGGCGATCCTTTCCACTAAGCTCCATCATCTTGTTGCATTCTCAACAAGCATTTCTTGTTGCACACTTTTCAACATAAATCACCAACAAACACAAGGATTGATAGAATAAAAGGATGAAATAAAATGAACTAGACGCAGGGGAACTCAATTGTATATGTCTTTAATCATGAACCTATAAATTCAAAGAACCCTAATAAATAAAGATTATTGCTGCAAATAGAACATAAACTACTCCAAATAGTTATTGGGAAAATAACTAAATTCTAGCATTCAAATAAGGGCATAAACATGTTGTCAAATGACAAAGTTGAAAGCAGTCAAAAAAATCAGGGGCATGTTGCAAATCCAATTCCTATCATTGAAATCAAGAAAACCACCATTGGAATATCAAGCTTGGATCCACTTCTTTATTGAATCTATTCATCTACTTGTTGACTCAATCTATTATAACTGCACCAAATTGTGCCACATGATAAATATACTATAACTTCAACATATATTTTCAAACAAATGTTATCTGCTTGACATTGGAATGAGTGATGCGGGAGCATCCCCAGTCCATTAGTGTTCTTGCATCACCAAAAACATGTTTAAATTCCAGCATATCGTTCATGTTTAATAATCAATTTGTGCTTGTGAGACTTACATGAGCCCACAGGAGATCACTCTTAGTTTCACCAACTCCCACTTTAAACATGACATTTCTAAAAATATTTGGCAGGAAAGGTAAGATACAATGTACTTAGTTTATTCACCCATTAAACTGGAACCACAAGAAAAACAAGAGGAGTTGAGATGACGGATTGCTGCTATTGGAGAAATAAGACAAAAACAAAGAGATACCGAATTAACAGAAATACAACAAGGTGCGATGGTATGGCATCACGGATCTTGCTGTTTCCAAAAACATCTTGCTGAATGGTGAAACAGAAATCAACTCCAGCAATAATTAAGACATTCATTGCAAAGGAGGAGATCATTGAGAAAGAAATTTTAACATAGACCAAAAATCACTTGGCTAAAGTGGAAGAATTCGTTGAGGAAAACAAATTAAGAGAAGCAACAAACTCTCTCGAGAAGAAGGCAGTGACTTCCACAAATGCAATTGAGCACAATAATTGGGAAAGAAGATCCTTGGAGCAGTTGAGGCATATCACTGGGCAATTGAGGAAGATCACTCCATTGAAAATGAAGGAGATTGTTAAGGAATAATCACTGAGCAACAAGAAGGGTAAATTCCTGAAAGAGAACTAGCATAGAATTTGTGCCTAAACAAGAAATAGTGCAACCCATTGTTGTGTGAGAGATGATTATTTATTTTTATTCATCCTTTCTCAATCCAGTGCATGCAGATCAATTTCTACTGCAGAGTGAATGTAATTGAGTAGCATCACTTTTATTTCACTGATTTGCTTGAATGTTATAATACAAGTTCAATGATAAAATCCTCATGTGGAATTGTTTGGCTTCTGTTTAGTGATGTACATTGATTGTGATTGACACCATCCAGTCAAATGGGTAGTAAATTTTATTTCTTATCTACGTACAGCAGATTAGTATGCATTTGTGCAGGTTTTGCATTTTCCAACACCCATTGATTAGTATTAAAGCATAATAACTTGTAGTGAGTAAAATCCAACAAAGGCGGGAGAAAAAAATTTAGGTGTTTCTTGTTTGTCAGGAAAAACCCAGCAACACTAGGGTTTGTAGGGTTTCTCTGATTTTGGGAATGGGATGGTTTAACTTTATTGTATGTATGCTTCTTTTGATTGATCTGTGTTCCTCCGTATTGGTTGAATAGCAACCCCTTGTTTTAACTTATCACAATGGTCTCCTTCTCACTAGTAGTCCTACTGTGGATGTTCATCTGATTTGGTATGGCAGATTGAGCCCTCCTCAGCATTCCATTGTGGAAAATTTTGTTTAGTCCTTGGAAGCCAACAAGACCCTAGAACCCTCTTTGTATAACTGGTGTAAAAACACTAAGAGTTACCATAGTCAGTCCAACAAGTACATCACCATGGAAAATACAAGGCTATGAAAGCAAAAGTTGGACACTGGTTATTCCCTTGGCACATCTCTAAAGCGGAGCCAAATTATAGCTCTGGTGGAAGGGGAAATTTCTTCCAAATATCTGTTGAAGAATGGAAATTATGTGTATTTGGTACTCATGTCTAATGATGCTACTATAGAGGGCTTCTATATTCTCCACAACTACAATTGATCACAATCATTGGGTAAGAATATCCTTGGATTAGTTGAGGCATATCACTGGGCAATTGAAGAAGATCACTCCACTGATAATGAAGGAGATTGTTAAGGAATAATCACCGAACAACAAGAAGGGTAAACTCTTGGAAAGAGAAGTAGCATGGAATCTCTACCTAAACAAGAAATCGTGCAACCCATTGCTTTGTGAGAAACATAATATTTGTTTTTATTTATCCTTTCTTAATCTCATGCATGAGGATCAATTTCTGTTACAAAGTGAATGTAATTGAGTAGCATCACTATTATTTCACTAATTTACTTGAATGTTATAATACAATTTTAATGATAAAATCGTCATGTGGAATTTTTGGCCTCTATTTAGCAAAATACATTGATTGTGATTGACACCATCCACTAAGATGGGTATTAAATTTTATTTCTTATCTACCGACAACAAATTAGTGTGTATTTTTGTAGGTTTTGTGTTTTCCAGCACCCATCAATTGGTATTAAAGCAGGAAGAACCTGTAGTGATGCAAATCCAACAAAGAAGATTTTTTCTCCCTCCTTTGTTGCAAATCCAACAAAGGAGATTCAGTGGAGAGAAGCAACTCTAGGATGAGAACTGGTAATATGATGTTTAGAAGCTAGTTGCGAAAAGAGAAAAAACATGGTATGTGGAGGAGTGGACGTGAATTAGAGAAGCATATATCGAAGAAATGCAAACATTACGAAGATGTTGAGAACAATTACTAAAGCATTGAAACCATAGAAACATCCCAGCTAAGAAAACTTATAGCCAAAGTAAATGATGGAAGTGAACATGAAGGGAAACAAGGAACCCTGAGAAGAACTAGAGGACCCTCTTTAAAAATAAAAATGTGATAGAAAACTTCAAGCTACTAACTATGTTGTCTATCTAGTGAAATATTAGTTGTTTATATAGATAGTCTGAAAAGGCCCATCAATATATATATACCATTGCGAGAGAGATTAAAGACTAGAAATTAGAAGCTGGACATAAGAACGTCAATTGAAGCCATATGAAGTTGGTGGGTTAATTTAGCAGCCTTCGTAATAAAAAATTTCCACATTAGAGATTAGTGCCATGGAAGGTGGAATAAAACAAAAATAACTCGAGACATATGAGGATCATTATTTGAAGGAACGATTAACTACTAACACCGTGGGATCATTAGTTATGGATCTAGTGATCAGTAGCAAATATATGTTCTAACCAATTTTACAGCTCTCTTTCACTTTCTTGTTCTTGTCCATAAGTTTGTGCACAACAACACCAAGGCACTTCTTCAGATTATTCACCAAGTATTAAGCATTTTTTTTGTATCGTCAAAAGACCTATTACGTCTTGTACGAAGCATATACTTCACAAACAATAGTGTGAAGACAAGAAATGCATCATGTTATTTCTGTACCTATCATCCAAGAATAACTACAGGTCTAGGAGGAAGATTTATAAAAAAGAAGGCATTGAAATTACTCACTACCCTTTGAAAAAATTAATCTTCAATTTAGCAACTTCTTACCTCCAATATAGTAAAGGCCATCAATTATACTCATGAAGGGATTATATTTCAGGGATGCTTATGGAAATATGCCTACATACCATTGTGTGTGGTCTATTGTCAGACAAAGATCTTACTAACAATGGATCCTGTGATCTAGTGAAATAGTGCTAATGTCAATGATGAAGCAAGTGATCGAGTAAAATATGAACTGTGATTGATCTTTAGTTATATGGTTGTGATCTTACTTCCCTCTTCTGCAACTAATTTTTGAACAATTACAAACAAATAAGTATTCCTAAATGTATATATGAATTGTATTGAATTATTACTAATTTTGTATGGTTTATCTAACTGCTTGTGTTAGCCGATTTATGGATTCGCGAATAATGGTGCATTTAGGTTGCATAAATCTATAGTTTCATGTGTGACAATAGTAAATAGTTAGTAACAAAAATAATTCAGTTCAGTTACTTCGTAAATTTATGTGAATTTGGGTTCAGTTTTTGTGTGAATTATTCAGTTCAGTTAATTTGTAAATTTGTGTGAGTTTGGGTTCATTTTTTGTGAGAATTATCTAGTGCAGTTACTTCGTAAATTTGTGTGAATTTGGGTTCAGTTTTTGTGTGAATTTGGGTGGTAAACTAATGTACCACATCCTCAAAGTGCACATAAGTTACATAAATGGACCAATACCATGTAGCTATGTTTGACATGTAGGCCCTAAAAATTTATCTCCTATAAAATAGGATAACTACTTTAAATAGCAAGTTCTCGAAATCTAACCAAAATGATTTTGTCAAGTTCTACCCACAACGAAAATTGACATGCACCTATAAGTGGAACCAACATGATGGAATATGGCACATACAAATCTAGGGGTTGAAATGACCTTAATTCGCATTAGACGTCCAAAGATCCAAACAACATCTCAACGCATTATTTTAAGAGCTTTAGTAGGCAAGCATCGAAATATGTAGAGAATCTAGCTCGGAGGGCCTCAGGGTTTTTGAGAAAGAGTGAGTAGATTGTAGAGTATTGGCTTATTTAAGTCTTTATAGAAAATTTAAGTAAGTTTAGTTATGAATAATATAAGTTTTAAAGTAAATGCTACTAATTTTCATAATTTAAGGGCGGTTTCACCCATCCAGAAATATTGAATGAATAAAAGGAATAGGAACTTATTGATGATGCCATCATTGCAGGGATTCTAGAGTGTCATTTTGATTCCATTAGAGTCCAATGAAGTGCACAGTATTCTCATAACAACCCCGGTGACCACAATGTTAGACAATTTGAATATCTAATCCTCTCATTTAGATCTTCCGCCTCTGCTTCTTTATTATGATAAATGGCCTCCCAAAGTCATCAAATGCCAATTCTATCCCGGAAAATAGTAACAAAGTGCGGCACAGAGATTAAAGAATAAACTTAAAAGCAAGGATGAAAAAAAAGTGAATTTTGAACTAGAGATCTGAGGTGTGTGTACTCCTCCCTGTGTGGAAGAAGACTAAAAGTCAGGTGGAAATGAAAACAATAACAAAGTACGACACATAGATTAAAGAATAAACTTAAAAGCAAGGATGAAAAAAAAATGAATTTTGAACCAGAGATCTGAGGTGTGTGTACTCCTCCCTATGTGGAAGAATACTAAAAGTCAGGTGGAAACGCAGCGAGGTAAGAAATGAAACATACCTGGGTGCAATTAATGGACTGAAGATCTGGTAAAATCTTAATTCACAACTCTCTTCAATCTCATTTTTTTGTCGGCCTTGTGAAAACTGAAAATGTGCTACTCGTTTTCTCTCCGCCCTATGAAAAGTGAAAATATACTTGTTTTAGTCTCGTTTTCCCTCCCGCCATATGAAAAGTGAAAATATACTTGTTTTAATCTCGTTTTCCCTCCCGCCCTGTGAAAAGTGAAAATGTGCTACTAGTTTTCCCTCTGCCCTATGAAAAGTGAAAATATACTACTTGTTTTAGAACGTAAATAAAGATTGGATTTGGGAGGGCTTTGTCACATCAAAATTAATGCTCAATTTTTTCAAAAATGTTAAAAAAAATTCCCTAAAAAACAATAAATACAATATTTATAGATTATATAGTAGATATGTAAGTGTAATGTAGGTATGTAAACAATTCTAAATATGGGCTTAGTTAAATGATAATAGTAATAATAATAATAAAAGTCAAAAGTATGGGGATGAGTGCAAAAATCATGTTGGCTCAATTAATAATAAAAATAATAATATTCAATTTGTTATATTTTGATTTTGTTATTAACTTGTGAATAGGTTTTGCTACAATACCATGATCCAATACCATGGCTTATCAATACCTCAAGCCCGAAAACCATAACTTATTTCACGACCAAAATATTTTATAACAATAGGAAAAGATTCTTAACCATGGATATTCATCCCCCACTTTATAATGGATATTATTAACTTGTAAAAATTTGGCTTTGTTATAATACCATGGGCCAATACTATAGCTTATCAATACCACATTCTCTAAGAACATAACTTATTTCACAATCAAAATATTTTATAACAATATGAAAATACTCTTAACCATGGATATTATTAACTTGTAAATAGACTTTGTTACAATACCATGGATCAATACCATGGCTTATCAATACCACATGCCCAAAAAACATAACTTATTTCAAAATCAAAATATTTTATAAGAATATGGCAGGATTCTTAATCATGGATATTCACCCCCACTTTGTCATTGATATTATGAACTTGTGAATAGGGTTTGTTACAATAGCATGGGCTAATACCATGGCTTATCAATACCACATGCCAAAAAAATCATATCTTATTTCACGATCTAAATATTTTATAACAATATGAAAATATTCTTAACCATCCATATTCACCCCCACTTTACCATGGATATTATTAACTTGTAAATAGGCTTTGTTACAATACCATGGGCCAATACCATGGCTTATCAATACCACATGCCCAAAAACCATAACTTATTTCACAATAAAAAAATATTTTAATTGTATTTAATTTTATAACATTTTTTATTTGAAGCTAATAGGAAAAGGGTAGGGTTTTAATTAGTTTTGAGATATATATAAACCATCTATCCTCATGATATAAATTAAATTAAGGTTTTAATAAAATTAAAATTGAGAATACTTTTATATTTAAAGATGTGAAATTTATCTAATACAAATATTAGTAAGAACCAACATAGATCTATCTTAACTAAGGATCCAAGTGATGATAGCAAGCAAAGTGAAGGGAAGAGAGGGGGAGGGAGATAGTGCCCCAATCTCCATTGATGAGGCTTCAACCAATGGTCCTTCCTTAAGGTAACCACTTATAATTATTGATGGCACATTTTTCTAACTCAATGAACCTTGTATTAACCAGGGGGAGTTAGATGGAACCTCATTGACTTCAAGGTGAGCGTAATAACCAAAGTTCAACATATACCATAATAACCTATACATATGTCTTTATACCAAGGGCATGATACAAGTATAAGGAACTCTATCAATGGGGGGGTTAAAAAGCATATAGCTCGACTCATATAGTTGAAAGAGAAAAAATAATTCGACCCAAGACCTAAGAAGAGACTCACAGACACTCACAGGCATAATATTTACAGGCCTTGATGCAGTCAATGAGGGCGGGGAGATATTTTGCAACCTATTAGCACACATGAATGGATTTTTCTCCTCCCTCACACCTTGTCGATTCTAGAATAGACCTAGGAAGAGGGAAAATGACATATGGGGAGAAAATGTGAGGCCAAATGGCTGGAAAGGGAAAATCCAATTAGCCAAGCCCTAACTAACCAGAAGGATGGAGTGAGAAGTAGAAAGAGAAGAGAAATTGGGATAAGAAGAATAGAAAGCAAAAGAGCACAGTGAGAGGAGAGTAAGGGAGAAGGAACTGAGAGTGAACAAAATGATGAGAGGGCAATCAAAGGCAAGGAAGTCACTGGGTAACTACTCGAAGGGTGTAGTTGCAAGGAGGGTGTCACACTTGGACATCGCGGGGTTTGCACCACGAAGATAACAAACTGAATTCTAATGTCAGAGGTAAGCCTCCATTATGTTGTTGAACTGTACATTTGACGTTTACTACATCAAACTACCACTTCTCTGCATCTAATTAACAATCGAGATCTCTGGTCTAATGCAATGGGAAAATCCCTACCATGAATCTCTTTAGAGAACTACAATTTCCCAAAGATCTTATAGTCATATATTTGTTGGTTAGTTTTACAGTCCAAGATTCAAGAACCTTACCGTCATGCTTGTGGCTTAGCCATCTTCCAACTAATGTGATAAAAACACCTAGTAATATTTTCACATTGAACACTATACAATAAAATTAACCCTAATATCTTAGTGAATGACAAGTAACTAGATAAACTCTGGAAGTGTTTTTGGGTTGACTGTTAGTGAAACTCATTATAGTTAGGTATGCCAATGTGTGCTGAGTGTTAGCGAGTGCTAGGGAAACACAAGGGAGAACTATGTCAAAATGCATGGAAATGAATGAATAAGAGTGTGTGATAGGGAGTGTCAATGAGTTCAAGGTGTGGTAAGAGGGGAGTGACATGGTATGCTAAGCAACACTAAATCATTCTAGCATGCCAGAGCGACATGCAGCCAATATGTGCTAGGTGCCAAGGTGTGCCAAACAGTGCTAGGAAGTGTTAGGGAGCGTTAGGGAAACACAAGGGAACACTAGGTGCAAATAATGCATGAAAATGAACGATTAAGAGTTTGTGATAGGAAGTGTCAATGATTTCAAGGTGTGCTAAGGAGGGAATGATAACGTATGCTAGGCAGTGATAAGGCATTATAAAGGCCAAGGAAACATGTCAAGATGTTCTAGGTGCTAATGTGTGCCAATGCATGCGAGGGAGAGTTATGGAGTGTCAGGGAAAAAAAGGGAGAACTAGTTTCAAATTCATGGAAAGGAATGAATAATATTGTGTGACAGGGATTGTCAGCAAATGCTAGGTGTTCTAAGGAGGGAGTGACAAGGTATGCTAGGTAGTTCCAAGGAATGTTAGAGTGCTAGGGTGACATGCCAAAATGTGCCAAGTCCTAGGGTGTCGCAATGTTGTCAGGGAGTGCCATGAGAACACAAGGGAGAACTAGTTCAAAATGCATGAAAATGAATGGATAAGAGTGTGTGATAGGGAGTGTTAGCAAGTTCCAATTGTGTTAAGGAGGGAGTGACAAGGTTATATACTAGGTAGTGCCAAGGCATGATAGAGTGTCAGGGCATGTTAGGGAGTGGTAGGGTCTATTAGCGAGTGACAAATCATGCCAAGGAATGCAGGGGATGATAATGTGTTCCATGTAGTGTCAATGGATTGTTATATGTACCATATGTTATGGCATGTGAAGGTGTAAACTATGTTGCTTAGTTGTTTTATGGGCACAGTTGGATGTGAGCTTTAACTTGGTAACTTGTTAAGTGGGATGAGTTAAGATTGGACACGAGAAGCCTAAGATGAGTTATAGGCCATTAGGGGAACAAGGCATAGTCTAGTTGTAGTAAATGTAACTTGGTAAACTTGTTGTAGTCGAGGAAAGACTTGGTTGGGTTCCTAAGTCTAAAAGAAAATAAGGGTAGTTATGAGGGCATGATAATTATGGAGTGCCATGGCATGCCAAGGAATGAAAAGGCATGTTGACATATTCCAAATAGTGTCATTGAATGTTGAGGAGTGTTTGGGAATTTCAGGGAATCACAAGGGAGAACTAGGTCAAAGTGCATGGAAATGAATGAATAAGAGATTATGCTAGGGAGTGTCAGTGAATTCTAGGTGTCCCATTGATGAAGTGTGTTAGGAGAATTTCATATTAGGACTTGTAGGAGGAAATCCTACGATTGTGATAAGAGGATGGAAAAAGAAGTTTAAGACAAAGGGAGACATTGGTCTAGGCACAACACTATTTTTTCAATGACTTGGTTGGGTTCCCAAGTCACAAAAAAAGGAAGGTTATCTATGAGGGCATGAAAACTAGGGAGTGCCAAGGTTTGCATGGAATTTCAAGAAGTGCTAACACATGTTAGAAAGTTCCAAGGAATCTTAGGCATGTCAAGATATGCCAAGTGCTAAGGCATGCCAAGGTGTGCTAGGTTCTAGGATGTGCCGCCAACACATGCTAGGGATTGCCAAGGAAACACAAGGGATGAATCCTTTCAATTACATGTAAAATGAATGAATGTGCATGTGTGATAGGGAGTGTTAACAAGTTATAGGTGTGCTAAGGAGGGAGTGACAACGTACGATAAGCAGTTCTAATAGACGAAAGACTACTAGGAAATCCTGCTAAGATGTGACAAGTGCCATGGGGTGCTGATGTGTGCTGAGGAGTGTTAGGGAGTCCTAGAGAAACACAAGGGAGCACTAGGTCATACTGCATGGAAATGAAGGAATAAGAGTATGTGGCATGGAGTGTCAGTGAGTTATAAGTGTGTTAAGGAGGAGTTACAAGACATTCTTGGCAATGCTAAGGAATGCTATAGTTCTAGGGCAACATGCAGCCAAGATGTGCCAACGCATGCAAGGAAGTGTTAGCTGGGAGTGCCAGGGAAAAACAAGGGAGCACTATGTCAAAATGAATGGAAATGAACAAATAAGAGTTTGTGATTAGAATTTTTAGTGAGTTCCAGGTGTGCTAAGGACAAAGTGACAAGGTATACTAGGTAGTGTTAAGGCATGCTAGAGGCCAGGGAAACATGCCAAGATGTCATAGGTCCTAGGTGTAACAACACGTGTTAAGGAGTGATAAGGAGTGCTAGGGAAACACAAGGGAGAACTAGGTAAAAATGAATGGAAATGAAGGAATAAGATTTTATGACCAAGAGTGTCAGTGATCTCTAGGTGTGCTAAGGAGAGAGTGACAAGGTATACTCTGTAGTGCTAAGGAATGCTAGAGTGTTAGGGAGGTAGGCCAAGATGTGTCAGGTGCTAGGGTGAGCTAGGGAGTGATAGAGGGTGTCAGGGAAACATAAGGATGCACTAGGTCAAAATGCATGGAAATGAATGAATAAGAGCATGTGAGAGGGAGTTTCAATGAGTTCTAGGTGTGTTAAGGAGGGAGTGATAGAGTTATATGCTAGGAAATACTAAGGTATGCTAAACTACCAAGGCATGTCAGGAAGTGCCACGATGTGCTAGGGAGTGTCAAAGCATGCCAAGGAATGTAGGGGATGTTAACGCATGCCACATAGTGCCAAGGCATTCTAAGACATGTCAGGTGCTATGGAATGTCAAGATGTAAATTGTGTTTCTTAATTGTTTTATACCATGGTTGGATGTGATGAGCCTTGTCTTGGTAACTTGTTAAGTGGGATGAGTTGAGATTATACATGAGTACCCTAAGATGAGTTACAGGTAGTTCTTAGGTGAACAAGGCATATGTTGAATTTCCATGAAACATGAGAATCTGGGTTTGGCCTTAGGATATTTTATGCGAACACACTCAAGGCAACCTATCGATCACAGTTTGATCCATTCCCCTCACAGGTTATTCACTCAGACTTGGTCTAGCTGCAGGCTGAGCATCTTCCCCTAGAAAATTGCACATTTATGGGGGGAAACCAACCTTCCCTCCAGAAATTCTGTAATCCTGTCCGGCAGCCTGCTGGATCCAGGATTGCACAATCCTGCCAGTCAACACTCCCAACATGAATTGTACAATTTTCCCTAGTAACGCTGCTCAGCCCAGAATTTGCACAAATTTGGGTAGCAATCAACTACTCTACCCATAAATTGTGTAAACCTCCTGGACAGTCAGCCCAACACCTAGCCAGAAATGCACAATTTTCCCAAGCAGTTGAGCAACTACATGCATGAGCAGTCCGGTTGACCAGTTCCACCCGGGACCAAGGAAACTTGACTTGCATGCATGCATGGAATTTCTCTTCCTAGAATAGCAAGAGGCAACATGCAAAAGGAATCCCATGATTCAGGGAGCTATTTTTAGCAACCGGGGGTTACATGCAAAGTTTTTTTAGAAACTTCCCTCCAAGTGTCGCTTTTTCATAGATTTGTGGCATGCACATCATGAGACCAAACTTATTTATTCGACGCATCAGAGCTCATTAATTCACATCAATCTCGAAGCTCTAACATCCCATAGCACATCCAAGACTCTTCGACACATCTAGCTCAACTATTCATGGGTAAGTGGCCTCAACTTGTCTTTTTCATAATTTTTGTTGCTTTTTGTGTATTCACTTGTGTGAGTGTTGTTTTGTTGATTTCTTTGAACTCTTGTTGTCATTTACATGTATACTAGCTTGTCCTAGTTTTATTTAAGTTTTCATTGCTATCTCATTATTGTCACATGCATGGAACTGTTTTGCATGAACGTTCACTAAACCGACGAATCGCCTCACCCACATGCATGTTGATATGTTTGCTAAATATTTCATTCATGTTTTGCATGAATTTTCAATCACTTCTGCTATCACTTAGTGTCACCGTGCATTCACTATCTTATTTGCTTTCAGTTTCCCCTCGGCGAGTCAGGCCAAGCTTGGCCCAGACTCTGCCTTCACTGAGGCTGCATTGTGCAATTTGGGGAAGGAAAGCTCTACCTTCCTCTCTATAAATTCACATTTCTACCTAGCTCTAACCTCTAGGACTATTTTGCACATTTCTAGAAGACAGTGACTGCTGGCCCAGGAAATTGCGCAATGCAGTCCCTGGGCATGTAGTCCTTCCCAACAGTCAGAAGTCAGTCTAGATTGCACATTTCGTAGATATAGCACCTAGTCCTACCTCCCAAACAACCCAGACCGCCTTTTTCGCAGTTTTGGCAACCAATTACCTAGCCTCCCGGAAGAAATTGTGAAATCTTGCTCATCATTTTCCTAGGTATGTGTTGTGTCATTCCCCAAAATTTTCTTTGTTTTCGTTGACATATTTCTTGCCATACATGTTGCTTGTTTCCAGATATTTCAAGTGTTCATCTGTCTCAATGGCTTCTACGAGAACAGGATAATAGGACACTGATGGAATTGTAGTTGCAGCAGCAATTGAGTAGGTGTCTTCTAGCCTGCCGATCTATGAAATACAAAGCTATGTCTAGACAAGGACATCAAATTGAAGTGGCAAGAGGTCAGTGAAACATTCGTAGGAACTTTTGGTGAAAACCTCAAAGATCGTAAGGTGTACGTGAACATTCACAAGTCCAGCTTGTCCCAGATTGCATGCAGATACCCTGTGTTCCCATGTGCGGACATGATACACTAGATCGTCTCTCACACTGATCCCGAGACGATGACCTTGACAAGTGTTAGTGGGGCGAAGTTTGCAACCTTATGGGCATGAGATTATGATGAGATGTATCAGATGACAGAGCCCGTGACTATCATGTGTCCTCCATTCGTCTTGCCCAACAATAGATCTAACTCCAGAGACATTCTAAATAGGTAAAGGAGCCAACTCAATTTAGGATGACACCCAACCAGTTCTACAAGACGAAGATACTAAGGAATGAATACCAATACTTGGTCATATTCGCATGTCGACTATGTGGCTAAGTAATCACTGAAACCTTTCCACAAATTTGGGTGATAGAACTGGACCAAATGGCTAGTGAAGGAAAACCATGTAACGAGTCCAGCATAGTGGATCATTAGCTGAAGGAGCAAGTCACGAAGGCTCGACAGTCACATGAAGGTATGCATGCATAGATTTACATGTCTGCATACATCCTAGATGCATTCTATGCTTGACATGAGTTCCAGGGATTAGAGTGGGCATGGTCACCGCCGGAGACTATTGTGAACACATATTTAAAGTTGTTGTCCAAACGTAGCGTCAAAGGAATAATAACATGGTTGTCTGGCCATTTTGCCACCCCAGTGTACAAGATGATATTCAAACAAGATCCACCATGCATGTAAAAGGAAGCAATGGAGGCATTGCAGATTGGTATGCCTCACCGTCTGATACTTTATTCAAATGTTTAGTGTGGAGAAGCCTCCACATGTTCTGCCCAAGTTTGCCTTGGACATACTTGTCATGCAGGAAGTAGCATATCACATCTCAACAGCATTGGTAGCTAGATCCCATCAGAAGAAGGTACCTTGGCCCGCTCTTCCATTATGGATTGGGTTATATGAGATCCAGAGTATCAAGAAAGCAGATGTCGAAGCATAATAGATGAAGAAGTACCTGTTTGACCTTCGAATCTTCAATCCATATGACCCAAATTTCATTGTCAAGGATCACTGCATGAGAATTCATTTCAGCTAGATCCATGGGGAATTTCATTGGGCCAAGGAGGAATCATGGAGGTATTCCTAATTCCTCCAGACCCAATGAACATGTCAGCTTCGCTATGGAGTGGTTAGCAAAGCAACATGAAGCAGCATCACAGAGAGCACCAGCAATAGCAGCAACAACAAAAGAGGTAGCAAAGTCAAGCATACCTATGCGCGACAAAGGGAAGAGGAAGATTTTCGATGGCATGGAGGAGGAGAAAAGCTACAAGTTTCGAGCAGATCCACTTGTAGAACAAGCAGTAATGTCTATTCAGGTAAAGAGGCAGCAGTGCAACAAGAGAATCACGCTAAGGCAGAGGGATAAGAAGATAATGGAAGAAGCAGAGGATGAGTTGCATGAGCTGAGGGAGCAACTTCGAAAAGAAAAAGAGTTGCAAAAATAGGAGAGGGAAGTGCAACAAAAATAGATACATCAGGGGGAGAAACATGTGCAGATAGTAGAAGCAACTCTTATACAAGTAGATGATTCATCTTAACATTTGGCATCAGGGAAACAGGGTGAACCATCGTAGGAGTGAGACTTCGCTCATGAGATAGAAAAATCACTTCAACAGTTGGATGCAGACATGGAGCAACAAGAGTTTGGAACAGGACACCAACCTCATGCCTCACCACAAAGTGGTCGACTCACCCACTTCAATGCATCGAGATGATGAGAAAGTCTAGAATGACCAAGGAGGAACTGAGATCCTTGGTGGTCAAGTGGAAGGAGAGATGCACAACATCACTTTTGACAAATCTCATCACAGAGTTGTGCAGTCCCATAGAGTACGAACTCTGTAGGATCAAACATCTCCTGCGCAAGTTGAGGAGTGAGTGATCGTGAATGATGTGCACAAGCATCCAGTTGCCTTGGCTGATGCAACTAGAGTGTATGCTGAAGCCACTAGATCAAGTGTTCACTTTTTGATATATGAGAATGAGAGAATGGAAAAGGAACTACAGGTGGCCAAGAAAGGAGGAGACTTGGTGACAATGTCTGCCCGAGTTGAAGTAAAGAAGGAAACACTAGATGAAGTATTATCCCTTGACATAGTTATGTGAGCATTGTACTCCAAGTTTGGTACTGTGCACAAGGCAGTCGTCCATCTCAACGGATGGTAGCATCGATGTGCTAGAAGAGCACGCATCTTGACGAATGTGCATGCTACCGTTGATAACATGAAAACATGGATGATGAAGTACAAGAGAGTCCCACTTCACTTGCCAAAGATGATGAGGGCCAATGCGGTCGAGTTGAAAGCACATATCTAAAGTCATATATGTAACTATGAGGACCTCTCGCAACTCATCACTAGCATACATGCTTCCCATGTGTGAGTATTCAAGAGCATTGATGTTGTGGTGCTCACACATGCGATCCCATCACTTGGAACTCTCACCTAGGCGAAGACCAAGTAGCAGGTCCGACTAGAGGTTGACTCGTACTTTGATGAGTTGATGCACATCACCACCAACCCAGACTTGCCTATCAGTGTAGACATCACATGCAAGTATGTTGTTGATTCGGCCACATTGAAGATAATGATGCGCATGCTTTCAGATGAGTTGGACAGAGGAGCCTGAGCAGTGTACCTGGATGCTATGGAGGCAAGGTTCAAATTTCAGAAAGATGTCACGATGGAACACATGGACACTATCAAGGACTACAAATCTTGGCATCAATATGTTACTTTTGATCAACATGAGGATGTCGAGCAGTTAGACTTCTATAGTTGTCTAAGTCAGAGTGATGTCTAGTTTAGCTTGCTCAAGCCAATTTTGTTCACATGGGTAAACATGCATTGTAATGTCAAGTCATGTCAAGTGTAAGTCAAGTGCCAATAGTGGATAAAACAGTCATAGAGTAGGTGAAGAGTCATGAGGGTAGTTGAATGGTCACAAAGGGGAATGTAAAGGGTCACCCCACCCTTTGCTATAAATAGTCCCTCATAACTCATTGTATAGGCTTTTGGTTAGCCAAGCTTCTGATAAGACTATCTTGGAAAGAGCTTGGACAATATTGTAACGCGCCTTGGCTTCTCCACTGCCCGAAGCTAGTTCATCTCTTTGGAGGAGTAGGTGCATGTGGCTGTAACGTTCCATTGTTGGGGCTAGCAGGTTTAAATGGATGTATTATATGATTGGAACTTACACTTCTTTATATAATAAGAGCCATCACATTTTCATGCATATGTTGTTATTGTAGTTGGAATTTTTAGTTGTTGTAGCGACGTATGTTGTTTAACTTATGTAGTTGTGTATGAACTGATTTGTATGCAATTATATGAATCTTGTTGCAGATGTGCTATTGGTTTAACCATCACTTTGGATTTCTAGCTGACTTGATTTCTAGCTTGTGATGCATCTTGGCTTATGTGTTCCCTTCCCAGCTGAGTACTGTTACAGGTTTCCAAGGGGTTGATCCAGGTTCGGGTGTGACAAAGGACCCTTCCAAGATCTTTTACTTTCGTGGTGTGTTAAATTGCATTTTTAAAAGAACATAAATGAATACATGTGCATGCTGTAAAGAAGAGGAACATGACAATCATCAGCACATGGAAACATAAGCCGTTGATAACGGAGTTCGTCCAAGAGGGACTACGTCTCCTGGCCCCAGTGTCAAGATGGTGTAGGCCACTGCATTAAGTGTTGTCAATAGTGATGATGTACATGGAAGTCATGTTGTTATCGTACAAGGAAAATGCCCTCACGCAGGAGTGGCTCCAAGGGATGTTCCACTACAAGAACTCTCAGTCAAAAGACTCCTATCAGTATGACATAAATTCATGCATGATGAGCATCCCGCCAACATGGAATAAAGGGGATATCAATGAAAACATACATGGCGACAACATGAGTATCCAATCAACATAATGACAAAGGGATCTCAAAACACAACATGACGAATCATGACAACAAGTGCATCAAATAGATGATTCCGCATCACATCAAGCATGAATCATGAAAATGAGTAAGAAACAATATCCCACATCAGGCATCAAATAGGGATCTGTGTAGCACAATGCATAACAAAAGAAGTACATGAACACACTGCATATACCTCACATCTAGGGCCATCTGAAGAAGCGGATGTCAAACTACTGAAGCTGTTTTTTCCATCAATCTCACGGCATCAATCACATGGAAATGGTTGCTCGCACATGAATGCTGACACCTACACTCCACTTAGAAAGTGGCTGAAGAATAGAATGAGAAAATGAAAAATATGAATGAACCATAATATTTCTGGCATCGAATAATGCAAGATCGACTATCAAATTTCTGAATTCTAAGAAATTGAGAATCTGGGGCTCAAGGAATCTTTTAGATTCCCCCAAGACTTCTCAAAGATTCTGTTCCATGGTTGGACTGAAAATCAACAGCTCAAAAGGCGAATCCAACCTTGCAATTGTGATCCCTGTGGAAAGCCATGATAAACGACTATAAACTTGACTATATTCCGACATGGAGAAAAATTACCTCCTTGGGAAAATTGCAAGGATCATGGTTCCGCTCCCTATTTCTACAATAGTCATGGTTCCACCTCCGTACTGAAAAATGGTCAAAAAATGTAGAACTTTGTTGGAGAAATGGATAGTGCCATTGCGTTTGTGGCATTGGGAAGTGCTGAAACCATATAAAATTTGTCAAATTCTGACAAAGTGAAATTTTGGCCCTCTTGCAAAATGTTTCCTCGAACTACGTGCACTGCCTTCCTCCCTCTGGGCACACTAATAAACTGCGTTTAAATATAATTTTTCTAGTGGATTTTCCAAAGTTGACGATTGGCATGCTGGCTAAAAATTTCGGGTTGTTCGAGAGGGGTCGGGGGATCAAATCCCACCCCTCTATTTTTATTGCAAAAAATGTTGGAATTTTATGGTGGTTGGAAGGTTGGGTCCGTGCCCCAAGGGCCGGGCCACCTTTCCCGCGCCTGTTTTCAAAAGTTATGTTGGAGGGGTCGGGGGTAGTGGCCTGCCCCTCCACATATATACATGGATAGAGTTGGGGTGGTGGGGTTGGTGGCCCGCCACCCTAAATTTCAGGTTGTTCGAGAGGGGTCGGGGATCAAATCCCACCCCTCTATATTTATTGCAAAAAATGTTGGAAGTTTATGGTGGTTGGAAGGTTGGGTCCACGCCCTAAGGGATAACCCACCTTTCCCACGCTTGTTTTCAAAAGTTCCATGGGAGGGGCCGGGGTAGTGGTCCACCCCTCCACATATATACGTGGATAGAGTTGGGGTGGCGGGGTTGGTGGCCCGCCACCCTTCTTTTAATATTTTTTTGTTTACATCAAAACTACATGCCGTTGGGTAAAAATTTTGAATTGAAGCCAAAGGAGTCATTCTAACGAGGGAACATTTTTTCATGGAATCTAGCCAATTGTGTCCTTGTTAATCCTGCCCAGTCATCAAAAAGTCAACCCAAATTTGACTGCCTATATCTCCTCCATCCGAACTCGGATTGATGAACTGTTTGCACCACCACGATCATAATGCCGAGATATTTAACATGAACCTAGTTTGAGCATAATCCAAACACTTATATTTTTTATCTTTCAGAAGCCCTCTTTGTCCTGTGTGTGTCTCTGGAGCCACCTGGATCAATCCTCCCCACTGAGGATCTTTTGGTCCTCCAAAAGCATGAAAAACAATCTACAACTTTTATGTACCTTGTCTGCATCACAAGCGTCCTAAAAGGCCTCGCTTCCATCTCTTTCACCTTTGTTCTTCGGAGCCCTAAGCGATGAGTCAACACCTACAACCTCTGCAACCTGCAATACATTATTTTGAAAATTACTTGCTTTACTTACATGACCAAAAAATGACCCTAGAATCACCTACTTGCCATGAGTTTATAATTCATACTCGGTGGTCAAGTTTACAACAAGGTGGACGCAATACCCCAACTATGAAAACAAGGCTGAAATATCATTATTGCTTCAACAAGTGATGGAAAACACATCATCACTGCAACACATGATTTACAATCATAAGGCCAAACACTATTGCCTTAACAAGTGATGGACACACGACATCACTTTCAAAGTTTAACATGCAATCCCAAAATAATATCAAACATCATTGTTGCTGAACAAGTGATGGAAACACATCATCACTTTTACATTTTAAAATGCAACAAATGATTTTAAAAAGAACGGACATGAAATGCTAACATATCTAGAAACCATTTTTCACTTATCAATGTAAATGGGTTGCCTCCTTGTTGCGGTTTTGCTTGTCAAACAACTGCTTCACCTAGTTCACACATCGACACTTTGTCTTTAAGGCGTTGCTCTGGATGGAGCCTCCAACAAGTGGCTCTTTGATGGCCACTTTTGTCACAATGACAACAATAGGTTTTCTTCCTCCAAATCTACTTAACATGTTTCTTTACTTGCTGTTGAGAGGGTCTTTCACGCCTCATCTTTTTGTGTGCTACCATTCTTTTCCAACACTTATAAAATGTATGGTTATGTAATCCACAAAAGGTACATGTCTTTCGATGCCATGTTTTACGTTCATCATTAACAACATGATTATAATCAAAATGACCATTCGAATATCGAAACTAGTTATACCTTTCCTTGTCGTCTCTGGTGTTGTTACGATGATGAGAACTTGCCTCAACGCTTTCCCTGCAATGGGCAATGTCATGGGATGATGGGGATGTGTTCCCATCATTCTCTTCCCTTGATGATTTCGACGATGTCTCAGACAAATTTGACACCTTCAAGCATTCTCCTTTAGTGTATCTCGAACCTACAAATTGATGTTCATGCACAACCTCCAAAGGTTGAGTTATGCCTTGGTTATTAACACCAAGTTCTTTTTCCTCCTCGTGCCTCATCCTGGTAAGGAGCCTCATGTTTGTCCCTGTAATTGGGATCTCCAAATATCTAACAGAAATCATGCTATGTGACGACAAAACTGAAAGGAAATCAACATCTTTTACCTCCTCTGTCAATTTGGAAAGAACTGATGAGGGCTTCTCATCATCTGTTGTTGGTGGTTCTCTAATTGTCGTGGCGCATTCCCCAACTTCCTTTCTAACATACCCAAGTCCTGTTCGACACGGTAATTCCTCTACTTTGATGGGGTTGACAATGCCTTGGCCATTAACACCCAAGCCTTTTCCTTCATACCCCATTTTCTTCAACAGTTTGGAGCCAATTCTTGTGGTATGATTTTCAAAAACAGCGAAATCATCATCAGGACACATACATGAATTCAGAGAATTACATTTTACCTCACATTGGTCATGCTGCAGCTTTTCCAAGGCCTCATCCTTTGCTTGCAGTTGTCATAGCAAACTTTGTTTCTCCTCTTTCTCTTCATGTAGACGCATCTTCAATATAACGTTCTCTGTTTGAAGATTATGTTTGTTGTGCTTTAGTTCTTCCATGGCCTCTAATGTGGCTTGCAACTGAAATTGCAATCGCTCTTTTTCCTCTATCTATTTCTATAGAGTTTCATACATTATTTCCACTCTTTTGGAAATTTTGAGCATGGTCTCGTACATTGCTTTTTCATCCTCCGTCATTGCACGTTCCATTGTTCACGCTACAATTCACATCAATGCAAAGGCCCCTCTGATACCACTTGATCCATGTTTAGGTGTGACAAAGGACCCTTCCAAGACATTTTACTTTCATGATGTGTTAAATTTCATTTCTAAAAGAACATAAATGAATACACGTGCATGTTGTAAAGAAGAGGAACATAAGAATCATCAGCACATGAAAACATAAGTCGTTGATAATGAAGTTCATCCAAGAGGGACTACGTCTCTGGGCCCCGCTGTCAAGATGGTGTAGGCCACTGCACTAAGTGTTGTCAATAGTGGTGATGTACATGGAGGTGATGTCTTTATCATACAAGGAAAATGCCTTCATGCAGGAGTGGCTCCAAGAGATGTTCCACTACAGGAACTCTCAATCAAAAGACTCCTATCAGTATGACACAAACTCATGCATGATGAGCATACCGCCAACATGGACTAACGGGGATCTCAATGCAAACATACATGACAACAACATGAGTATCCCATCAACATAATGACAAAGGGATCTCAAAACACAACATGACGAATCATGACAACAAGTACATCACACAGATGATTCTGCATCACATTAAGCAGGAATCATGAAAACGAGTAAGAAACAAGATCCCACATCAAGCATCAAACAGGGATATGTGTAGCACAATGCATAACAAAAGAAGTACATGAACACATTGCATATACCTCACATCTAGGGCCATCTGAAGAAGCGGATGTCAAACTACTGAAGTTGTTCGTGCCATCAGTCTCATATATACATGGATAGAGTTGGGGTGGTGGGGTTGGTGGCCCGCCACCCTAAATTTCAGGTTGTTCGAGAGGGGTCGGGGATCAAATCCCACCCCTCTATATTTATTGCAAAAAATGTTGGAAGTTTATGGTGGTTGGAAGGTTGGGTCCACGCCCTAAGGGATAACCCACCTTTCCCACGCTTGTTTTCAAAAGTTCCATGGGAGGGGCCGGGGTAGTGGTCCACCCCTCCACATATATACGTGGATAGAGTTGGGGTGGCGGGGTTGGTGGCCCGCCACCCTTCTTTTAATATTTTTTTGTTTACATCAAAACTACATGCCGTTGGGTAAAAATTTTGAATTGAAGCCAAAGGAGTCATTCTAACGAGGGAACATTTTTTCATGGAATCTAGCCAATTGTGTCCTTGTTAATCCTGCCCAGTCATCAAAAAGTCAACCCAAATTTGACTGCCTATATCTCCTCCATCCGAACTCGGATTGATGAACTGTTTGCACCACCACGATCATAATGCCGAGATATTTAACATGAACCTAGTTTGAGCATAATCCAAACACTTATATTTTTTATCTTTCAGAAGCCCTCTTTGTCCTGTGTGTGTCTCTGGAGCCACCTGGATCAATCCTCCCCACTGAGGATCTTTTGGTCCTCCAAAAGCATGAAAAACAATCTACAACTTTTATGTACCTTGTCTGCATCACAAGCGTCCTAAAAGGCCTCGCTTCCATCTCCTTCACCTTTGTTCTTCGGAGCCCTAAGCGATGAGCCAACACCTACAACCTCTGCAACCTGCAATACATTATTTTGAAAATTACTTGCTTTACTTACATGACCAAAAAATGATCCTAGCATCACCTACTTGCCATGAGTTTATAATTCATACTCGGTGGTCAAGTTTACAAGGTGGACGCAATACCCCAACTATGAAAACAAGGCTGAAATATCATTATTGCTTCAACAAGTGATGGAAAACACATCATCACTGCAACACATGATTTACAATCATAAGGCCAAACACTATTGCCTTAACAAGTGATGGACACACGACATCACTTTCAAAGTTTAACATGCAATCCCAAAATAATATCAAACATCATTGTTGCTGAACAAGTGATGGAAACACATCATCACTTTTACATTTTAAAATGCAACAAATGATTTTAAAAAGAACGGACATGAAATGCTAACATATCTAGAAACCATTTTTCACTTATCAATGTAAATGGGTTGCCTCCTTGTTGCGGTTTTGCTTGTCAAACAACTGCTTCACCTAGTTCACACATCGACACTTTGTCTTTAAGGCGTTGCTCTGGATGGAGCCTCCAACAAGTGGCTCTTTGATGGCCACTTTTGTCACAATGACAACAATAGGTTTTCTTCCTCCAAATCTACTTAACATGTTTCTTTACTTGCTGTTGAGAGGGTCTTTCACGCCTCATCTTTTTGTGTGCTACCATTCTTTTCCAACACTTATAAAATGTATGGTTATGTAATCCACAAAAGGTACATGTCTTTCGATGCCATGTTTTACGTTCATCATTAACAACATGATTATAATCAAAATGACCATTCGAATATCGAAACTAGTTATACCTTTCCTTGTCGTCTCTGGTGTTGTTACGATGATGAGAACTTGCCTCAACGCTTTCCCTGCAATGGGCACTGTCATGGGATGATGGGGATGTGTTCCCATCATTCTCTTCCCTTGATGATTTCGACGATGTCTCAGACAAATTTGACACCTTCAAGCATTCTCCTTTAGTGTATCTCGAACCTACAAATTGATGTTCATGCACAACCTCCAAAGGTTGAGTTATGCCTTGGTTATTAACACCAAGTTCTTTTTCCTCCTCGTGCCTCATCCTGGTAAGGAGCCTCATGTTTGTCCTTGTAATTGGGATCTCCAAATATCTAATAGAAATCATGCTATGTGACGACAAAACTGAAAGGAAATCAACATCTTTTACCTCCTCTGTCAATTTGGAAAGAACTGATGAGGGCTTCTCATCATCTGTTGTTGGTGGTTCTCTAATTGTCGTGGCGCATTCCCCAACTTCCTTTCTAACATACCCAAGTCCTGTTCGACACAGTAATTCCTCTACTTTGATGGGGTTGACAATGCCTTGGCCATTAACACCCAAGCCTTTTCCTTCATACCCCATTTTCTTCAACAGTTTGGAGCCAATTCTTGTGGTATGATTTTCAAAAACAGCGAAATCATCATCAGGACACATACATGAATTCAGAGAATTACATTTTACCTCACATTGGTCATGCTGCAGCTTTTCCAAGGCCTCATCCTTTGCTTGCAGTTGTCATAGCAAACTTTGTTTCTCCTCTTTCTCTTCATGTAGACGCATCTTCAATATAACGTTCTCTGTTTGAAGATTATGTTTGTTGTGCTTTAGTTCTTCCATGGCCTCTAATGTGGCTTGCAACTGAAATTGCAATCGCTCTTTTTCCTCTATCTATTTCTATAGAGTTTCATACATTATTTCCACTCTTTTGGAAATTTTGAGCATGGTCTCGTACATTGCTTTTTCATCCTCCGTCATTGCACGTTCCATTGTTCACGCTACAATTCACATCAATGCAAAGGCCCCTCTGATACCACTTGATCCAGGTTTAGGTGTGACAAAGGACCCTTCCAAGACATTTTACTTTCATGATGTGTTAAATTTCATTTCTAAAAGAACATAAATGAATACACGTGCATGTTGTAAAGAAGAGGAACATGAGAATCATCAGCACATGAAAACATAAGTCGTTGATAATGAAGTTCATCCAAGAGGGACTACGTCTCCGGGCCCCGCTGTCAAGATGGTGTAGGCCACTGCACTAAGTGTTGTCAATAGTGGTGATGTACATGGAGGTGATGTCTTTATCATACAAGGAAAATGCCTTCATGCAGGAGTGGCTCCAAGAGATGTTCCACTACAGGAACTCTCAATCAAAAGACTCCTATCAGTATGACACAAACTCATGCATGATGAGCATACCGCCAACATGGACTAACGGGGATCTCAATGCAAACATACTTGACAACAACATGAGTATCCCATCAACATAATGACAAAGGGATCTCAAAACACAACATGACGAATCATGACAACAAGTACATCACACAGATGATTCTGCATCACATTAAGCAGGAATCATGAAAAAGAGTAAGAAACAAGATCCCACATCAAGCATCAAATAGGGATATGTGTAGCACAATGCATAACAAAAGAAGTACATGAACACATTGCATATACCTCACATCCAGGGCCATCTGAAGAAGCGGATGTCAAACTACTGAAGTTGTTCCTCCTTCATTAGCCATATCTCCATAAAATATGCAAAGATCTTTTAAAATAGGCGTCTCTAGTATCTGGTTCTGTTTGTTCAAAAATCTTCTCATTCTTGCTTCTCCATATGCCCCACAAAATATAGAAAGGCAAGGAATGATATGACTTGAAACCTTCAAATCATTGAGTGAGACATCTCTAAATTGAAACCATGTTCTAGATTACATGTATTTTAAGTGTTTGAAGAACCCCACTCCATACCGAGATCGCAAAAGGACATGTTAGAAATAGATGTTCCATGTCTTCTAAATCTTCTTTGCATAAAGAGCATCTTCCAAGATCCTAAAAGCCCCTTTTATGGATATTATCCCAAGGTAAAATATTATTGTGGACCACCAGCCACATAAAACATTTTAATTTGAGAGGTATATGCCATCTCCACGTGTTATGAAACCAAAAATCATTATCATTCAAGCCACATTCATGAGAAATATGTTTATAAATCTCTTTAACCGAGATCTGCTCATTATACATAACACCCTCCCATTTTAGCTTTTGTTTCTTCTTAGTGAGTTTTAAACCTGTTAGACTTAACTGTGTTGTGAAACATGCCCATTCCACAAATAGGTCCTCTGGAAATCCAAGTTCAAATGCATTAATCCAATAACTTGTAACAGAAGAAGTTCCTCAATCACAAGAGATTTAGTTCATAAAGTAAAGCCTTTTCTTATGTAAATGCTCAAGGATGCGAATAGAAAGAGTATGTTTTCCCTCCACTCCTTTGATATCATCTAGTCCTATTGCTATCCTATTCCCCCTTCCAGCCTCCCATCTCAGATTTCGTAGTAGCCAATATTTGTTTCTCATCATGCTTCACCATATATAATATGCCACCTTCTTCTTTGGACCCACCTCTTTAATCCATTCCTTAAGCTATCTATTTTTGAGATATTTCTCTTTAATAACCTATTACCAAATACCTTTGCCCTAGAAAATTTTCCATAATTTCTTGGAAATTAAAGCCTTACTAAAACATTATGTGTGCTTTATAGCCCACCCTCAATCCTTCTCATGTCTCACAAGCACCTCTAAATAGACCAAAAGTATCTTATTTGTGGATTTAGGCCTAGCCCAAAGGCACCTAGCTATAATAACATCAATTATTTTGGTCTAAAGATACTGAGATTTGAGCCCTCTAATTGCAATGAAATCACCTCCTCCCCATTTGTCATGAAATTCTTTGAAGATGTCAATTGTTTATGGTTTTTTCAAAGAGTGTAGGAAGTAGCTTTCCATGAGCATCTCATAGGTATATTTTCCCTCACCTTGAAGGAAGACAAGATCACCATTGTAGGGACTGATTTCATGTTTTCAGTGGATGCCATCTCTCAAGCTACAGGCATATCAAACCATGGTGAAAACTTGTTCAAAGGCATGAACCTAGACCTAGAAGAGTACAAAACCTACTTGAAATCACAATACAAAGGAGCTCACTCACATGTTTTCCCATTCAAATACTTGTTGGAGAGATATAAACCATTGATGAAGGTTGTCATGAAGTTCTTCATATGTGAGGGCATATTTTCTAGGCTATATCAATACCACATAAGACTACTCATGCACTTTACAGCTTCCAAGTCTCTAAATTTGTCCAGCTACTTGTATACGAGCCTAACCAAAGTGTATGGATGGGTGCATTTGAAAGGAAAAGTGCATTATCCCAGCCCCTTTCACCATAGCTTGATAAAGGTTATAGTACTCCATCAGTTGAAAGAGAAGAACATGGCATGGGACACCTTCATTGAGGCAGCCTTGAAAATGCATATAACCACTTCACCAAGACAGCACCAAACCATGTCAATACAACCCATGGAGGTGGGGTCATCAAGAAAACATGATGAGCCTAAATTTTCCAAAACCCACCTGAGCCTATCTATCTAGCCTAAAATCCTTTACATTCTAGTCATATCTTGGCTGTGATTTCATAGAAAGAACCCTCTATGGTTTGGTAGGGCTAGCTACCAAACTAAAAGCTTGGTCTGTGGTTACCTTCATTGATATCCTCATCAGCCGGGGACATTGTGGAGGATAACAGAGGTCATGAAAACTAGGGAGTGTTAAGGTGTTCTAGTGAATGTAAAGTTCCCAAATCATGGAAAAATGTAATGCTAGTTGTGAGGTCATCACTACCAAGGTGTGTTAGGGAATGTTAGGGCATGCTAACATGTGCCAGATAGTATGAAGACATGTCAAATAAGCTAAGATGTTCCAAGTGCTAATGCATGCCAAGATGTACAAGGGTGTGACAATGCATGCCAGGGACTGTCAAGGCAACAAAAGGGAGGAACAAGTTAAAATACAAGAAAATGAGCACATAATAAGCTTAATAAGTCATCAATTTACCTTTTCCATGAGGGGCATGCTAGGCACACCAACACTATGTGCCAATAGGTGCCAAGTTCCAAGTGTCAATGCATTCTAAGTGCCAAATCTTCCTCTGTTACTTCTCATCTAGTTTCCAATAATTGATCTCAAATAAATTTAATATTAAACCATGCCAAAGCATACCAAGTCATCTAAACACATTCCAAACATGCTTATAAGAATTTCCAAGTGCCAACACGTGCCAAATGCCAATGTGCGTCAGGGAGTGTGATGCATGCTATGAAGTGGCAGAGCATATCGAAGAGTGCTAAGGTTGCTAGAGAGTGCCAATGCATGCTGAGGAGTGTCAGGGAGTACTGGGAAAACACAAGGGAGCACTAGGTCAAAATGCATGGAAGTGAATGAATATGAGGGTGTGTCGGGGAGTGTCAATGAGTGCTAGATATCATGCCAAGAAGGGAGTGACGAGGTATGCTAAGCATAGGTAAGGCATGCGAGGGAATATCACGAAATGTCAAGAAGTGCTAGAGTGTGATAGTTAGTTTTGGGGTGTGCCAACATGTGCCAAATAGTGCCAAGGCATGCTAGGTGCTAAGACATGCTAGGATGTGCAGGATGCTAGAGTATACCAATATGCATTAAGGATTTTCAAGGCAACAAAAGGAATAACCAAGCTAAAATGCAAGGAAATGAACACATAAGAGGGTTAGTAAGTTGGGAATTTATCTTTTTCAAAAGGGGCACAATAGGCACACTAATAATATGTTCCAATACATTCCAAGTGCCAATGTGTGCCAAGTGCTAATGTTTGTCAATGCAATATTATGCCAAAGTGTTCTAGGGCATTCTAGGGACTACAGGGCATTCCAACACATGATAGGGGATTGCTATGCTATGCAAGGGCATGCCAACATGTGCTTGGGCATCCTACTCATGGCAATATGTTCTAGATACAAAGATGTTCTAGGTACAAAGATGTTCCAAGACATGCGAGGTGCCAAGGAATGTTAGTGTACGATTCCAAAGCATGTTAAGGTGTGCCATGAGTGTTGACGAGTGCTAGGTCTCTCTCATTAATAGAATTGAGAAAGCTTGATTATGTATTAAATAATATAGTTCCTACACAGACTAGTGGAACTTTATTTAAAGGAAATTTTCTTGATAATAAACATAATAGAGATTAATCATGTGTTGACTCATAGGAAAACTATATTCTTATGACTTGAGGGAAATGATACACACTAATTACTTCTTAACAAATTGACTAAATATTATAACCACTATGACCTTGAACACATAATGAAAAAGAATCCACAACAATGGTCTTAAATCATTATATTTTGACAAAAAATATAGTAACAGGTACATAGTGTCATCAAAAAATCATTTGAATGATTAATTATGATGAACATGTTTTGATCATCACTAAAAATAACCAAAAAGAGCATTGGTGAGGGTCAATAAAATATCGTCACTAGAAGTGTCACAAAATAGAGAATTAGTGATGGGACTTTAATGACCCTCACCAAAAGTGTCACCAAAGAGAGAATTAGTGATAGGCTTTTAATGACCCTCACCAAAAGTGTCATTGAAAATGGCAATGGTGACAAACCTTAAAGGACCATCTCTATATACACTTACAACAACGATTTTTTAAATACCATCACCATATGTGACATTGGTGACGGACCTTAAAGGTCTGTCACAGGCATGAAGCGTCATAAAAAAATCATCTAAATGATCAGTGATGACGAACATTTATTGACCGTCACCAAAAGTAACAAAAAATATCATTAGTGATGGTCAATAAAATATTGTCACTTGAAGTGTCACCAAAGAGAGAATTAGTGATGGGCCTTTAACGAACCTCACCAAAAGTGTCACCAAAGAGAGAATTAGTGACGGGCCTTTAATGACCCTCACCAAAAGTGTCATTAAAAATGGCTTTGGTGACAAAACTTAAAGGACCATCACTATATACACTTACAACAACGCTTTTTTAAAGACTGTCACCATATGTGATATTGATGATAGACCTTAAAGGTCCGTCACAGGTATGACCCTCACCAATGACCTTTTTTCTTGTAGTGGCAAGGTGACAACTGTAGAAATACAATAGCTGGATCGCTTTCACTTCGCAATTAAGGAATTTCATGGATATGATCCTACGAGAGTGTCTACACAACATTGTGAAAGGATCAACTTCAATTACGGATATTCATCAATATCTATCATAAAATATGAGAAATTGAAGAAATGGTATAATTCGATTAGAAAGGTACATCCAGGGATGGAGACTAGTTCAACCCAAGATCCACCAACTCCAAATATGCAGGGATAGGAGGCTGAACATATAACTCCTCAAGAAAGGAGTGTAGATCCTACGAAAAGGATCAAGTATGACTCGACAAGAGAAAGCAGTAGGAAATGGAAAGTTGATCATTTGAACACAGGAGCTATTCAAGTGGAACAAGAAAGGAGAGAATCAGAAGAAGAGGAGGAGATGAAGAATGATGAGTTGCTTAAGAAGCAACAAGAAGTGGAAGAGGAAAGAATGAGACAAGAAGAGGAAAAACACAAGCAATCCAAAAAGGAAGAAAAAACATAGAGAATGGAGGAAGACAATTGACTAAAGAGATAGAGGCAAAGTTGGAGGAAGAGGATACCATCCAGCCTATAGATGATGAACTAGTTTCTCTAGAAGAACCTCCTCTCTGAGTGGTCAACTCCCATTTGAGGAAATGAGAATCACACCTCCACTTGAAGGTAGTGTCATCGATGTGTGAACTGTCACGTTTGATCATCTTAAGAAGACGATCATGAAACATAGGTGTAGATACTTCCCAAATGATCCTCAGAACCTAGTCTTAGTGTATATAGAGAATGTTATAGCTACCAATACTGAAAGGAATCCCAGGGAAATCATGGCAACAAATGTTTATTTTACCACAACGGTGCAGGAAAATTATGAATATCTAGTTAACGAGAATGCATGATTAAGGATACAACTAACTACAATGAAGAAAGTTGTGGAGAATAAATGTCTATCTTCACAGAGTTTCAACACAGTAGAATGGCAGTCAACCATGCAAGAGGAACTGGAGCCAATGGAGGACACCATTGCATAGTTATATGATGAGATGATTCTTCTACAACAAGTGGTGGCTCCCCTCTTTGTCATTCAGAAGAAAGTGCAAGAAGTCTTGAAACTCTAAAAAGTAGCAAGCAGAGCAGTTAACCAACTTCACGAATGGGCTACCAAGTATCTGAATGCTCCACCACAATTGGTTAGAAAAGACAATATTGTTATTGAAATGGAATTAGTACAATTAAGAATCCACCATCAGAACTACAACTGTCTGAGATAATAGGTGACTAACACCATTTCCGCTTATGGTTGTCTGCACAATGGGTTTGAGTCTTTAGCACATAAAAATGGGATGCCTTCAGTAGGATCACTTGAAAAAATCAGAGGTAGGGAAATCATCTTCCAAGAGATCAAGCAATACATTGAACATATTAAGAAAGCATCAGAATAGGAAGGCTTTAAGATCACCAAAGTCATTATTCTATAGTATGTTATCGCTCCAAATAAAGGTCACATGAAAATCTTATGGCTCTGGAATAATGTACAATTAAGGTCCAAGACCATACTGATAGGGGAACTAGAGGTGAAGATGTGGTATGCAGTGGATTTGTTAGTTTGGGTTAGAGTCATCTCTATGAAGATTAGAGCATGGCACACATACATCACTAATGAGGTCCATGAGGAAGCAAATGATTTGTCAATTTCAAAAGACTTTTTCCTATTATTAGTTTTGTCTAATATAGCCACCGTCTCATATGTAATTTGTCTTTTGTAATAAGTTGTATTTAATGAAGTCAAAGGGACACATGTGGAATGATCCGGATTTAAACAGGAACGCAAAAAAATACAGAGGTAACCGTACACACAAAGATGCAACAGAAATAGTACTTCATTTCATTAATGTAAAATACTGAAATATGCTTACAAACAGAAATGGACATAAACCAGCTATGGCGATGGTAGCTTATCTCTGAGAAGAGATGTGGCGGCTACATGCCTCTGAACTGTTTTACAATGAGGCTCGAAGGCCTATTTATTGTTGAGAAACAATGAAAAACCCTTCACATTGCAAAACCTAAACCTAGAAGATGAAACGCCAAATTGTGAGCCCCGTTTTGGGTAAGTTGGTACATCAACTTCCCGAGGTCGTAACTTTGGCACCTGATCTCCGTTTAACGCGTACAATAGCTCATTATAATGATCTATCCGAGCACTACAAATTTGGGAGGGGACCTAGGTTGCCCCCAGATTTCCAAAAAAATGTCATTTAGGGCCTCAAAACGGCTCTGAAAGTTCAAGACCCGAAAAATTGCTAAAAATAGTAAACTGTGCTACAATTTAGGAAACTGAAAAACTGAAAGAGACAGTTGTGGGGGTCCAAATGGGATAGATGGGTGGCCACCAACATCCACGTGGACTCCAACACATCTTGTTCCCTTGCCTGCCGCAGTGTGGTCCATTTGATGTATTTGTCCTCATAGCTTTTGACAGGGTAGTATTGCTCCTTGATGGCATCCCGGAATGAATCCCAAGTGGGTGCAACTGAAAATAGTGAGCCCGTAATTTCATTCTTCTACTTGCAGTAGGTTTCCCACCAGTCCTTGATGTGGGGGACTGCTTTGAGAAGAGTGAAAACAATATTTTCCTGACTCGAAAATTCATGAACAGAGAAATACCCATCTAGCAGATTTAACTATTTATCTACGACATCTGCCTCTATTTGACCCTCGAATATGGGGATTTCAAAATTAACTTGTACCTTAAATGGTGTGGTGTTTCCAGAGTAGCTGTTGGAAGCTGATGCATCGCCTCTAGGTAGCCGCTGAAGGATCTATGCAAAGCTATCCATCATTGTGTTCCTTTGCCGCTTGAGGGCTTCTTAGAGAAAGATTTTGATAGGATCTCTTGCCCCCTCGTCTTTCTTTTCATCTACCATGGGAGGCCATCGGGATTTGCAAGGTTGGTCTTGCAAAGGTTCAACTAGTTCAAGCCCTAACTCCTTATATCCTAACCTCGTTGGGGACATGCAAAGAAAAACAAAGAAAATGCAGAGCAATGTCGCCTTCCCTACAACATCAAGCCCTTCACAGACGAGGTATTCTGTGATGTTACACCTCTGGATGTTTGTGATGTACTATTAGGCCAGCCATACTTGGGGAGGCGACATGCTGTGTATGAGTCAAGGCCTTGCGTTTTCATTATTTCTTTGGATAATTCATTATACAGGATACTAGAGGTAGCCCCACCTACCGCCACCTCTTTGATCTCTACTAAGAAAGGTAGCAATCTCATCTCCCATACTAGGAAATTCATCTATCTGGTTCGCTCCCAAAGTAAGGGGAAGATCGTTGCTACATCCATGACCCCGGCGAAGGGTTCCTCCATGTAGCAGCAGCAGCAAAGGGATACAGTCATGAAAAAACACGGGAACAACTTCTCCTCACCCACAGGGGTACCACACAAGTTTCAGGTGGGCGACAAAGTCTAGTTGCATATGCAGAAAGAACGCCTTACAAGAGCCCATCAGAAGCTTCGAACACACTAACATGGTCCTTACAGCATTACCCAGGCTATGGGAAACAATGCTTTCGAGAACAACATTCCTCCATTCCTTCGCCTGCACCGAGTGTTCAATATGGACCGTCGTCGACCATGCTTCCCACCATTACTGGACACATCAAAGATTGTAGAACAGCTCACCAGAAACCCAGCTCAGTAGAAGCTTCCTCATCTCAAGGAGGAACTCAACGTAATGGGGACCATTTATTCCTAAGGGGGGAAGAATTATCCAGGTGGATGTTGGTGGCCACCCACCTATCCCATTTGGACCCCCACAACTGTCTCTTTCAGTTTTTCAGTTTCCTAAATTATAGCACAGTTTACATGTTTTAGCAGTTTTTTGGGTCCTGAACTTCCGGAGCCGTTTTGAGGCCCTAAACGACATTTTTTGGGAAATCTGGGGGCAACATGGGCCTATGGACCAATATTTCTCTTCCTAAAGTTGTAGTGCTCGGATAGATGTTTATAATGAGCTATTGTACGCGTCAAACGAAGATTGGGTACCAAAGTTACGATCTCGAGAAGTTGATGTACCAACTTACCCAAAACGGAGCCCACAATTTGGCATTTCATCTTCTAGGGTTAGGTTTTGGGATGTGAAGGGTTTTTCATTGTTTCTCAACAATAAATAGGCCTTCAAGCCTCATTGTAACACAGTTCAGAGGCATGTTGCTGCCACATCTCTTCTCAAAGATAAGCTACCATCACCCTAGCTGGTTTATGTCCATTTCTGTTTGTAAGCATATTTCAGTATTTTACATTAATGAAATGAAGTATTATTTCCGCTGCATCTTTGTATATATGGTTACCTCTGTATTTTGTTGCGTTCCTGTTTAAATCTGGATCATGGAATGTGAAAATCCACATATGGAATGTAATAATTCATGTATAGGATATGAAAAGTCATAGGAGTTGAAGGGTCGAGAGGAAGCTCAAAATTCATTGTCATTTGTTATAAATGGCTCCTTGTAACTCAAGCTAGAGGCTTGGATTCTTGGAGTCTTTCCTTGGATTCTCTTGTAGTACATATGAGATAGATCATTCTTTGGAGAAGCAAGTTGTGGCTTCATGTTCCACTATTGGATCTAGTGTTTCATCTATGTAACATTGTACTTGGGACATTTCATTCATAATCAGAAATGATATGAGCCCACACTTCTTCATACATTTATCGTGGATGTAGTAGGACTATTCTTGTTATGTTTATGGTATATGTTGGTTTAATTAAATGCTAAGGATACTTAACTATTTCATTCCTTAGAAATGACTATTTTTGAATAAGCATTGTTATGTTTTCATAATTGTTGTTTATTATGTAGACTAATATGTAGATAATCAACAAGCCTTTCTCTTCATTCCTGGGTCCCCCTTTAGGATAGTACTATTACTTTCCTAACTAGAGGCTCATTCCCCTTTACCAGTTGTGGAAGTTCCCCATCCACCTGTTGAAGCCCCGAAAATCGGGTCTACAACAAGGGGGATACCCACACGGTCCAGACCTTGAAAGCAACTCCTTTTCCGTTTGGGATGGTGGGTCTGACTGGGGATAATGGGACCAGTTTCCCAATTTGTGTGTGTTGAAAAGAATTGATATTTATGTTTTCTAAAGATTTCTAAGTAAAATGCTTTTAATATAAGTCTAATCTAAAAATGCAATTGTATTCTAATGAATAGAAATATTTAAGTCTAAAACTAACCCGGGATTCAATTTTTCACTTATGTGATCTAAAATAATTTCGAACAACAATTGGTAATAAAGATCATTCAATAGCTACAAGAAAATAATTCGATAAAAAGTTAGCCGAAACAATTGTGAGAAGCATGTCGCATAATAAGTCATTCATATATTGAGCATAAACAAAATAGTCATTACTGTACAAAAGTGCCAAATAATAACTCAAACATTCAAGCTTTCATATATAAATAACTGAGCATAAAATATTACTTTGACACATAAGGAGAAATCATTAAGAGATAAAAGTACCATTGATAACAAGTTCTACTCATGAGCTTCAGTAATATAGATTTATCTCTTACTAATTCAATATCTACTAAGAGTACAAAAGTGCATTTCAGTAACAGATATTAAACACAGATATCAATAAATCTCATTCCATTCATTCATCAAAACCTCCTCTGAGGGTGCAAACGAGCATGTTCTGAGGAAATGTTTTTGACAAATTTCAGGACCCTTCTCTAAAAGCATAAGAGGGGTTAAAATACTACTTCCTAAATACTAAAAATACTTTATTACAAAAATATAGGAGGGGGTTTAAATGATTGTCCTCATCTAAGGCAAAAATAAATCAAAACTAAAACTAAAACTGAATCTGGAAATTAACTATCTATGTATATGTTCTGTGTGGTCGTAAGCATTCAACATCGGTTTGAGGAGGGTAAGCTGACCGACCTCCGATTTTAGTTTCCCTGCGAAAATAGAATTGGCAAGTGCTAGCACTATCTTCTCGGTAGAGTTCGTGAGGCATTTGAGAGTCATGTATTGACTGTGCGGTTTAACCAAGTACTGCCAGTAAGTATCCCAATTTAACTTGGTTAACTTCTTGATAGACTCTGCCTTTTCCTCAGCTTTCTATCTCCAGCTCATTTGCAGTTGCTGTGCCTTTGGGAAGAATCTGGGAGTAGTCTCTGATATGAGGTTTGCTCTGTGAAGGTTTTCATTGACACAGTCAGTGATGTTGTTTGCCGCTATAGCGGCTTCTTCTGCTGCCAGTTCTGCCTTCCTAATTTGTGCGTCCCACTTATTGAAGAGCATTTCTTTGTAGGCTTCATTGATTATGAGTGCACCTACTTTCTTCCCTTCTTCTGATTCCTGCCAAGCCAAATAATTAGAAATTATCTTGTCAATTGAATCATAATCATGTCACAAGTCCACAACTTGATTGGTAATTTTGTCACTCATCTTGCAATGGGAACTCCATTGCGATATTCTTTAGCATAATGCCTCTTGTTGTTGCAAGAGTTGGTCGTTTAAGGCAAGGGCTTCTGAGCAAACTCTGTAAGCTTGGGATCATCTCTATGCATCTCTAGCATAGATTGCAACTGATTTTCTTTTTCGGCCAAATTGTTCTGGTATCCTAGCTGCATTCCTTGAAAATCTTGTTGTAACTTTTCCAACCTCTCTTTTGCTTCTCAGTTAGCACTGGCTTGCTGTAGCTGTTGCTGCAAAACTTGAATTTGTTCCTCTTTATCTTTAAGTAATTGTTGTACCTTGGATGCTTTATCAATTGTAGCAGAAGCATAGGTTCCTGCGATCTGAGATAACTTAAATAGATTTTTAGTAGGGTCAGTGGTAGGGTCTCGCCAAAGGACGTCTAGTTGCTCTGCCTCAAGTGAGAGCACAATGTCGAGTTTTCTTTGCTTTCTTACCACTGCCTTATGCTATGGGCTATAGAATACATCTAGCGGAGGAATCTCCTCTATCTTGAGCACGATTTCAGATGATGGGGTAATGGGAATATTCTCTACCTCTGGAGCATTGCTAACTGTTTCCATGATCATATCTGTCATTGTTTGTACTGTAGTCTCAGGTGTCTTTGTGTTCAACTCCTCAGTATTAATCAATTCATTTAATGTTTCCCACTCCTTATCCATCTCAGTTCTCACTGGCTTTGGTGGCTGGATGATGGGAGGGGGAACTTGTACCTGTGGTGTAGTCAAAACCTGTAGTTCTGGGAACTCTTTAGACTAGGCAGTATCTCTTATTGACCCTTCACTTTTATTATGGTCACTCTCTAACCATTTAGAGTGTTCTGGTGATTCTTTTCCAGATTTAGATATGGACTTATCTGTACCTGAGCTTCCACTTAAACTGATATTGGGAGTAGGCTCCCTTATTGGTTCCAAGTGTAACTTATCCAAAGGGATATTTGCTAATCTCCTTTCTCTGTACAATTTGAATTCTTGGAATTATACTGGGGGAAACTGAATTTGAGCCATATGAAAGACTTCTTTAAATTGTTGCTCTATTGGAAGGTATCATCAAAAAGATCATCTTCTTTGGAAAATACTTTTATCCTGACAGCAGTAGTGAAATTCTTAATGACATCATAGGGGTCAAATTGTCTCCCTGGAAACTTGAACAGTCGTAGACATAGCATATTGTCTACTTCTTTGAATGCATGACCTAAATCAAACAGTGAAAAGGCCCCATAGGCCACAGGAAATTGCAGCCAAATGGCCTTCTTCTTGTCCTTAAACTCTTTGCTCATACCTCCCACCCCGCAGGTTTGGTAGGAAATCTCTCACGCCAATAACTTATCAGGGACATATAAGGGTAAGACATGACGGGAAGCAATACTTTTGAATACTCTGACGTAGGTCAAAAGCTCTTTTCCAAACCATCTTGTGACAGGGAGAATATCAACTTCCGCCTCGGGGGAAAATCTTGGGGCATCCTTATTATACAAAATTCTGTGTAGAGGTAACATGACTCCATGACAAATTCTGTAAAAATAGGGGATAAATTTGGAATCCCGCAATTCCTTATGATACATGTGAATGGGCAAGGGATTCTGAGTAATCCATTTCCAACCCATTAAAATAAATTTGGAAACATAATAGATTGCGTCCATAACATAAGTAGCTAAATAGAAAGGAGGATAAATCCTTTGAGTGGTAGTTCTTTTGGACCGGTATTTCCAAATAGCAGAAGCTAAATTATCAAACAATATCTGAGCCCAATCCATAATAGTGGCATTAGTGGCTACATCTAATAGGGGTAACCACTCAGATGAAAATTTTTTGACATTTGGTTTTCCATATAGTCTACATAGCATAGCAGTAGCGAAGCAATATGGGGAGGAGCCAGTACTGTACATACCGTGCTTGTCCTTTTTCAATGGTTCTTCCCTCACCAACTAGTTCTTGGTACACTCTACCAAATCTTCATTTTCCTTGGTAAACTTCTCCATGAACTGCTTTTTGTAGGTTTCTTATGGCTCTGGTAGATGATACATAAGCCTTAAATCTTGTGTAGTGAATGACCCAGTGAGTTCTTGGCCTCGAGTCTTGAATTGTCTGTCTGTTATATCAGCACTGTCTAGTACCCACTTGACCATGTCCATGTATCGAAGAATCTTCGGTCTTGCCTCTATTCGGTGCAAGAATGAAAATGCAAGTTCAGTAATTGACGCCTCAGATGACCCACGTGAGTCTGTTGTTGCTTTAACCTCCATAACCCTAGGATTTTTTACTTCGAGTAGACTGTACATGCCTTCCCAAGTAGTTATGCTGGCATATTTGTTACAGGTGTTGTCTGTGTATAAGGGCGTCATTTCTTTGTCTTCTGGAACTAGAGCTTTTCCCTTTTTTCCCATGACGTTCTGCACACTGCTGCGTATATTACTCTGCTTTCTGCTCCTGCAAATTTTACAAGGAAAGAATAATGATAAGAGATAAGGTGATGAGAAAGCTCTTAATGCTGAAATCATATCAAATATACCACCCTACGTGAAATACCTTTCGATCAGATTCAAATCTTATCTCATAAATGACCACCAACTAACCATTAAATTGATATTAATGTTCATAACTTGGTATTGGATTACGAGAAATGCTTTATTGAACGATGAGCCCTGCAGATTTGTGATGAAGCAATTTTGTGATTTACTTTGCAATATCGCTAATCTGTTTGTTAACAATCATTCATTGCCTTCTGATTCTGCGAGGTGCAATTTGCAAGATGTCTTATCGCATATCGCCGGATCGGGATGTTTTACCTTAGGTGATACTTGCGGTGTATAAAATCTGTGATGAATAATAGATTTTCAAGGCGCGCGATCTAACATCGCATTTTCACAATTTCAGATAGCTTGTTTATATGATGTTCCCCCATTACCTTTTGAGATGTGATGTTTTATTATTGAGAGAACGATTTTATTCGGAATCTATCATAAAACTTAAGTTTTTGGGTTTTACGGGTGTTCTCCTAAGTTTATGATAGCATGTTTTATTCAAAGGGAACCATAAGTGCTAGTTTTCTATTTCTTAGAAGGGTCCCCATTTATTTAGGTTTATTGCTAAAACTAAATAAAAGGGGGGTTGTTGCTGGCCACAACAATTGGCGATTCACTAGGAAAAACTAGTTATCTCTAATTATCTTTTGAATTTTCTAAACTTCCAAAACAGAAATGTTTTCTGGAAAATCAAATTTTATTATAGAAATATAAAGTGCATCATGCTTTTAGCTGTCAATGGTAGTTTGTTTCTCCTGTGTTAACTCCGATTATTTACTTCCCAAAGTTAGTCATTGTATTTACATCAGCTACTACTTAGTTTGTAAAGATAAAAACAAAGACTTCTCTATAGATCAGTTATAAGTATGATCATTTGTCGTAGGTAGAGCCTCTACTGCGAGCAGGCATTCATAGCCTTGACAGGGTTACCTATTACCCAACAATGATCCAGTATCTTACTTGGAAAAATATACAATTTTCAAAGATAAATCTAGATTCACACTTATTTTCTTTTATTTCTTAAAGAGCAATGTCTTGGTTTTGTAGCCAAATTATGACAGTGTCATTCACTTGATTTATAACTTTGCTGAACAAGTTAGCTTGTGATGAGACCCCTTGTCTTTTGATTGCAACAATCTTGAGTCATTGCCCTATTTTGGTATGCAGTTTTGGCAATGTGAGCAAGTCATAATATCTATGATCATGATAAGTCGGATCGTGATGAAACCTCTTATTCTTTAAGCTTATAGTGTATCATTAGATTATTCCTTGAAACTCGTAATTCCCTAGACTGGGAGGAAGTCATTGGTTCCTTAAGAATAGCTTTGGATGACAATTGTAGAGTTTTTGGAAAGAGCTTTTCTACAAAGAATCTTAGTTTTGTTATTGGTGCTTTTCATTGACTGATATAAAAAAAATTCTGACTAAAGGTTTTTTTTCATCAAAATTCGTAAGGTTGAAACTAGTAACATTTTCAGGTTTATAGCATTTGACTGTATGTTTCAATAATAATGATCGATTTTTCAAATCAGTTCTATTTATACAAGTGAAAAAACAAAATCTAAAAGAAACACTAATATTTTTCGTCAATTCCCAAGGTTTAACCATTTACAACCTATTTTATTATCAAAATAAATCTATTAAATACTAATTTACAAAAAATAGAAGAAGGCATCTTCTATGGAAAGTATTTTTTGAGAATTTGCCCATTAACAGGTAAAGATTCTCTTTTCCTTGCTAAATCTTGCAACATGAAAGTGGATGGACCTATGATTTCTACAATTTGGAATAGGCCAAGCCACATTTGTTGGAATTTAGAATGTTTGCCTTTTTCTTCGTGAGCCTTGTCCCATTTCAAAACTAGATCTTCAATTTGAAAATCTTTCTTAGATACCATACTTGAATCGAAGGAAGCCTTTACTAATTCCTGATGATGAACGTGTGTGATTTTAGCCTGTTCTTTTTGTTCTTCTAGCTTAAGGATTTGCAGTTGTCTTAGTTGTAGAGATGAAGTTGGTGTTTTGTCAATAAATTGAACTAAGGCCAAAGAAGGAATTGCTAGATGAGTCGGGAGAACGACTTCTTTCCCATAAACTAAATTACAGGGAGAAGTGCCAATGGAAGCCTTTTGGGTTATTTAGTCTTCCCACAAAGCATACATCAAAGATTTGTGCCAATTTCTATGATTCTGATCGATGGTTCGCTTAATGATTCTGATTGAGTTTTTATTAGTTGATTCAGCCAACCCATTCCCTTGTGGATAATAATTGGTAGAGTATTTAAGCTTAAAACCTCTTTTAAGTGCAAATTCAGTCATAGCATTGCTAGAAAAATATGATGCATTATCAAACATTAAAGCAGAGGGTAAACCAAACCTCGTGATTATGAACTGATCTATGAAATCAATGATGTGTTCAGCGTACTGTCTTGAGAGGAACTTCTTCTACCCATTTAGTAAAATAATCTGTAGTTGTAAGGATATACCTATGCTATTTAGAAGAGTGAGGAACGATCTCACCTATTATATCCAATCCCCACTGATCAAAAGATTGATCGAAATTGACTGGTTGCAAAGGCAATGATGGTTTCTTTTGTCTCCCGGCAGCAGTTTGACAAATTTGACATTTCCTTACATAGCTATGCGCATCTTTAAATAAATTAGCCCAATAGTATCCTGTGTGTAAAATTTTATATGTTGTAGCATCTCCTGCATAATGTCCACCTGCTAGTCTATCATGGAGTTCCTGCAACACCTTTTCAGCTTCAGATTTCTCAAGACATCGAAGGAGAATAGAATCATAATTCATCCTAAAGAATACGTCATTTACGAGTTGATATTGGTTAGCCTTCAATCTTAGAGCTCTTTTCTTTGTAAAATCCAAATTTGAAGGAGCATATCCATTCTTTAGATAAAATATGATATCAGCATATCTCGATTCAATATCGATTAAGCTTACCTCATACATTTGTACCTCTTGATTTGCAGATGATATTTCAGAAATAAGCGATGCTCCTGCCAACATCTTGCAAAAGCCTTGTCCTTTTACAATATTTGCTGGTCTGATCTCGGCATCGTATTCTTGTAGGGCAGTAACCCAATTTTCTCTTTTTTCACCCACATCTTTCTGTACTAAGAGATTTCTTACTGCTGGAAACGGCACTATGATCTTTGTATGGGTTTTAAGAAGAATGGGTCTAAAATATTTGATTGCTTTGAAAATAGCATAAGCCTGTTTCTCAACGTCAAAATAATTTAATTCAGCCCCTTGCAGATTTGAACTAAAAAAGGCAATTGGAGCTTCCACCTTGTTTTGATTGGCTTGAGTGAGTATTGCAGCATATGATTTATTAGATGCAAATGTATACAAAATAAAAGGATCAGAAAAATTTGGAGTTGCTAAGGATGGGGCATTAATAATCGCTTGCTTGATCAGATTGAATGCTTCATATTCCTCTTGGCCCCATTTGAAGAGTGAATTCTTCTTTATCATTGCTTGTAATGGTGACACAATCCTCGAGAAATCTGGAACAAATCTTTTGAAAAAATTAATCTGGCCAAGGAAGGATTGCATGGATTTCTTATTATGTGGTAAGGATATTTCATAGATCTCCTTAATGCTATCGGAATCAATATGGATTCCAGATTTTGACACTATAAATCCAAGAAGTTTTCCTTCACTTAATGCAAAAAATGACTTTTTTGGGTTAAGTGAAATCCCATACCTTTGGCAATGTTGGAAGATATGTTTTAAGTCTCTAAAGTGATTACCACATTTTTTAGAATATACTGTTATGTCATCCAAGTAAATCACCACTGATTTGTTTACTAATCCCTTAAATGCGATGTCCACAGCCCTTTGAAATGTGGCGCCAATGTTAATCAGACCAAACAACATCTTTTGATATGCGTAAGTACCCCATTTGGTTATGAATGTGGTTTTTAGCTGATTGTCGAGATGGACCAGAACCTGGTTGTAGCCAGAGAAACCATCTAAAAAGGACATTAATTCTGATCCTGTAACTCTTGCAATATTTGTTCCATAGGAGGCAAGGGAAAATTATCCTTTTGGCACGCTTTGTTAAGATTTCAAAAGTCAATACAAATTCTAATATCTCCTTTTTTCTTTCTAATTGGGACCATATTGGAAACCCACCTAGAATGTCAAACGGGAAAAATAATTTTGGCTTTCAATAATTTATTAAGTTTAGACTTAATCTGACTTTTCAGATTAGGATGGATCTTCCTTAGCTTTTTCTGGACAGGTTTTTCATCAGCTATCATTGGGATAGAATGTTGAATAATTGAAGTGTCGTAAGTCTTAAGTTCATTGTAGTTCCAGGAAAAGACACTTTTGTACTATTTGAGGAGACGAAAATAGGCTAATTTTTCTTCTGGGGCTAGGCCAAGACCTAGGTTGATATTCTGTGGCTTGGTATCCATTCCTAGATTTACTAATTCATAGTTTAGAGTTGAACTCTGAAGTTTTGAATTGGTAGATATCTTAAACCGGTATTTCAAATCATATAGGTCTTCCAACTTGACAATAGACTTTGGTATAGAATTATTAGTGCTTTCTTGTTGTAACTGCTGATCATGTTGGTCTTCATTAATTATCTTATTAGTGTAAGATCCTTTCGATGTTAGGAAACTCACAATATCAGGATCATCATTGAAAATTCTCCAATTTGTAACATTATCAGGGATAGAGGACTTAAAGATCAATTCGATTGAGAATCTGTCTGAGCTCTAGTCTTTTGAGGGGATGAGCTTGGAGGATACATTAGCCAGGAGGTCAGCACTAGCATTTTGGAGTCTGGGAATAGGTGAAATATTAAATGCTATAAAATGTTCAGTTAAATCTTGCACTAAAGATTGATAATGTTTCAAATGACCTGATAGACAATGTATAGTATTTCGTACCTGTCCGATAACAATCTTAGAGTCTCCGAAGACTTGTAGATACTTGATATCTAATCTGATTGCCTTGTACAGTCCTTGGACTAAAGCTTCATATTCTGCAGTATTGTTTGTACAATCAAATTCGAGTCTACATGTCAGCATAGTTTTGTTTCCCTCTGGACTAACTAAGACACATCCTGCTCCTGCTCCATCATTAGACTTAGAGCCATCAAAAAATAATTTCCAAAATAAAGATTTATTTATAGGACCATCTATAAAATTAACACATTTAGAACTATTTGTTTGAGAAAATTTTTCTAGTTGAGACATAATAGAATGTTCTAAGTAAGACGAAGTATGAGCATTGAAATTTCCTACGAAAGAGTCAACAGAATAGTTGCCAATTATATTGTTGTTGTATGCTACAGGTTCATTTTCTCCTTCCAATTCCGTCACTATGTATTTTTGGTGTCTTTCTCGCTCAATATTTATCTGATTCGGTTTACCATTGTAGGGGAGCCACATATGTGACCAGTCGGTCGCAAAATATCCATGAAGCTTTTCAGACCAATCCCTACTAAGAATTAAGCCATAAAATTCAGGAATGTCTGCAACTGGAATATCAATGACTTGACATACCTTTGGATTAGATGACAGCCTTATGGTGACTTGATTTAGCTCACTGATTACTTCAACTTGCGATCAGTCCAGTTGAACTATGCGTACTGCAGATTTTTGTGGTTGGACGTTTAACTTTGCACATATCGTTTTAGGAAAAATATTAGATGAGGCTCCTGAATCTACCAAACAATTATGCAAGTTTTTATTGAAAATTTCATAATTAAGAAGGAATGGAGGAGTATGGGATTTTGACCTACCTCCGATTAAGGCAATATCATTTGGATCAACTTTATTTGCCGTATCAGTTGGAGGTCTTCCCATCTCATGAGAAGCTTGTGATATTATAGCGGCAGGAAGAGGTGCAACTGGTATTGCATGTAACTCTTTCAAAAGTAGCTTTTGTTGATGTTTCAATTTGTTCAATTCATGGAAAGTAATGTTAGCCCTAGTCTTCTTCATATCTTCAACGATATTATACTCCATCTCATCAGAAACAATTAGTGTTTTACGTGGATTTGAGGGATCGGATTGGACTGGGCTTGTTTGAGTCACTTTGGGTGATGATTTCTTACCTACGACTTTATCTTTAGATGTTGAGCTTGCGCTCTTCTGTTTAGGACCAAGTTGTGGGGGATCGAGTTGATTTCTGCTTCTATTACTAACTGGTAATACCTCTTGATCCTCTTCATCTGGAAGAATGAAGTCCCACATTCCCTGTACTTCTACAACTTCATCTTCATTGGTAGGTTCCTCACTAGAAATTTCCTCTTCCTCTTTTTCTGATTCTGCATTTGTTATAGCACCTGGGCTAGCATTCCTGCTTTAGGATTAACTTAGGTAGCCATTTTTCAGGATGGGCCAGTAACTGACTCAAGGGGTTAGGAATTAAGACTACCCTTGGGTTATTCCATGGGGTTTGGGCCATCGTTGAACTACTAACAGAGGAAAGCGCGGACGAAGTTCCTTGTGGAAGGGATGAGGATGTTAAAGTTCCAGTACTATGATGGAAAACAATTTGAAGTGGAGGGGTGGATGGTTGACTTTGCAATGGAGAAGTTGGAATGGATGTTGATGATGAAAGAGTCTCACTATCAGACCCTTGAGGTGATCTCCTTGCTCTTTTCCTTTTAGGTAGAGGTAATTCAGTTGGTTCAATACCAAACTTTTCACTCTACAATCTGGTTAAAGGATGAGAAGGATTGTATTGCGAAGTCACACTACCTTGAGATATTTCATACTTTTGAGGTGATATGGAGAATCCTTGAAGTTTATGAAACAAATATTCAACTTTAGGAGTTTCGATAATAGATTTGTCTGAAATGTTTGGGTTAGTGGCAGTGGTTGTTGTTTTCTCAACTTCTCGCTTAGGATTTAAAGATTTGGAATGCGATGGAGAAGTCGGGGGAGATGTTAAGGGTGATTTACTCTCAGAATGGTATTTAGATTTGGATTTACTAGCCATTCATAGTTTGGGGCCCTCCTTCTAGCACTAAATATGTTGAAGCCCCAAAAATTGGGTCTACAACAAGGGGGGTACCCACCCAGTCCGGACCTTGAAAGTAGCTCCTTTTCCGTTTGGGATGGTGGGTCCAACTAGGGATAATGGGACTAGTTTCCCAATTTGTATGTGTTGAAAAGAATTGATATTTTTGTTTTCTAAATATTTCTAAGTAAAATGCTTTTAATCTAAGTCTAATCTAAAAATGCAATTGTATTCTAATGAACAGAAATATTTAAGTCTAAAACTAACCTGGGATTCAATTTTTCACTTATGTGATCTAAAATAATTTCGAACAACAATTGGTAATAAAGATCATTCAATCGCTACAAGAAAATAATTCGATAAAAATAAATTGTTTCGTATAAAAAGTTAGCCGAAACAATTGTGAGAAGCATATCGCATAATCATTCATTCATATATTGAGCATAAACAAAATAGTCATTACTATACAAAAGTGCCAAATAATAACTCAAATATTCAAGCTTTCATATATAAATAACCGAGCATAAAATATTACTTTGACACATAAGCATAAATCATTAAGAGATAAAAGTACCATTGATAACAAGTTCTACTCATGAGCTTCAGCAATATAGATTTATCTCTTCCTAATTCAATATCTACTACGAGTACAAAAGTGCATTTTAGTAGCAGATATTAAACACAAATATCAATAAATCTCGTTCCATCCATTCATCAAAACCTCCTCTGAGGGTGAAAAAGTGCATGCTCTGAGGAAATGTTTTTGACAAATTTCAGGACCCTTCTCTAAATGCATGAGAGGGGTTAAAATACTAATTCCTAAATACTAAAACTAGTTTATTACAAAAATATAGGAGGAGGTTTAAATGACCGTCCTCATCTAAGGCAAAAATAAATCAAAATTAAAACTAAAACTGAATATGGAAATTAACTATCTATGTATATTTTCTGTGTGGTCGCAAGCATTCAGCATCGGTTTGAGGAGGGTCGGTTAACCGACCTCAGATTTTAGTTTCCCTGCGAAAATAGAATCAGCAAGTGTTGGCGATGTCTTCTCAGCAGAGTTCATGAGGCATTTGAGAGTCATGCATTGACTGTGTGGTTTAACCAAGTACTACCAGTAAGTATCCCAGTTTAACTTGGTTAACTTCTTGATAGACTTTGCCTTTTCCTCAGCTTTCTGTCTCCAGCTCATCTGCAGTTGTTGTGCCTTTGGGAGGGATCTGGGAGCAGTCTATGATATGAGGTTTGCTCTGTGAAGGTTTTCATTAACACAGTCAATGACGTTGTTTGTCGCTGTAGCGACTTCTTCTATTGCCAGTTCCACCTTCCTAATCTGTGCGTCTCACTTATTGAAAAACATTTCTTTGTGGGCTTCATTGATTTTGAGTGCACCTGCTTTCTTCCTTTCTTCCGATTCCTGCCAAGCCAAATAATTAGAAGTTCTCTTATCAATTGAATCATAATCATGTCACAAGTCCACAACTTGATTTGTAATTTTTTCGCTCATCTCGCAATGGGAACTCCATTGTGATATTCTTTGGCATACTGCCTCTTGTTGTTGCAAGAGTTGGTCGTTTAAGGCAAGGGCTTCTGAGACAAACTCCGTAAGCTTGGGATCATCTCTATGCATCTCTAGCATAGCTTGCAACTGATTTTATTTTTCGGCCAAATTGGTCTAGTATCCCAGTTGCATCTGTTGAAAATATTGCTGTAACTTTTCCAACCTCTCTTCTGCTTCTCGGTTAGCACCAGTTTGATGTAGCTATTGCTGCAAAACTTGAATTTGTTCCTCTTTATCTTTAAGTAATTGTTGTACCTCGGATGATTTATCAATTGTAGCAGAAGCATAGGTTCCTGCGATCTGACATAACTTAGACAAATTTTCAGTAGGGTCAGTGGTAGGGTCTCGCCAAAGGACATCTAGCTGCTCTGCCTCAGGCGAGAGCACACTGTCGAGTTTTCTCTTCTTTCTTTGTTTTCTTACCACTGCCTTATGCTGTGGGCTATATAATACATCTAGAAGAGGAATCTACTCTATCTTGAGCATGATTTCAGATGATGGGGTAATGGGAATATGCTCTACTCTGGAGCATTGCTAACTGTTTCCATGATCATATATGTCACTGTCTGTACTGTAGTCTCAGGTGTCTTTGTGTTCAACTTCTCAGTATTAATCAATTCATTGAATGTTTCCCACTCCTTATCCAGCTCAATTCTCACTAGCTTTGGTGGTTGGATGATGGGAGGGGGAACCTGTACCTGTAGTGTAGTCAAGACCTGTAGTCCTGGGCGCTCTTTAGACTAGGCAGTATCTCTTATTGACCCTTCACTTTTATTATTGTCACTCTTTGACTGTTTAGAGCATTCTGGTGATTCTTTTCCAGATTTATATCTGGACTTATCTATACCTGAGCTTCCACTTAAACTGATACTGGGAGTAGGCTCCCTTATTGGTTCCAAGCGTAACTTATCCAAAGGGATATTTGCTAATCTCCTTTCTCTGTACAATTTGAATTCTTGGAATTCTGCTAGGGGAAACTGAATTTGAGCCATATGCAAGACTTCTTTAAATTGTTGCTCTGTTGGAAGGTATCATCAAAAAGATCATCTTCTTTGGAAAATACTTTTATCCTGACAGCAGTAGTAAAATTCTTAATGACATCATAGGGGTCAAATTGTCTCCCTGGAAACTTGAACAGTCGTAGACACAACATATTGTCTACTTCTTTTAATGCATGACCTAAATCAAACAGTGAAAAGGCCCTACAGGCCATAGGAAATTGCTGCCAAATGGCCTTCTTCTTGTTCTTCAGCTCTTTGCTCATACCTTCCACCCCGCAGGTCTGGTAGACAATCTCTCGTGCCAATAACTTATCAGGGACATATAAGGATAATACATGAGGGAAAGCAATGCTTCCAAATACTCTAACATAGGTGAAAAGCTCTTCTCCAAACCATCTTGTGACAGGGAGACTATCAACTTCCGCCTCAGGGGAAAATCTTGGGGCATCCTTATTATACAACATTCTGTGCAGAGGTAATATAACTCCATGACAAATTTTGTAAAAATACGTGATAAATTTGGAATCCCACAACTCCTTATGATACATGTGAATGAGCAAGGGATTCTGAGTTATCCATTTCCAACCCATCAAATGAAATTTGGAAACATAACATATTGCATCCATAACATAAGCAGCTAAATAAAAAGGAGGATAAATCCTCTGAGTGGTAGTTCTTTTGGACCGATAGTTCCAAATAGCGGAAGCTAAATTATCAAACAATATCTGAGCCCAATCCATAATAGTGGCATTAGTGGCTACATCTAATAGGGGTAGCTACTCAGATGAAAACTTGTTGACATTTGATTTTCCATAATCTACATAGCATAGTAGCAGCAAAGAAATATGGGGAGGAGAGGGAACCAATACTGTACATACCGTGTTTGTCCTTTTTCAATGGTTCTTCCCTCGCCAACCAGTTCTTGGTACACTCTGCCAAATCTTCATTTTCCTTGGTAAACTTCTCCACGAACTACTTGTTGTAGGTTTCCTCTGGCTCTGGTAGATGATACATAAGCCTTAAATCTTGTGTAGTGAATGACCCAATGAGGTCTTGGCCTTGAGTCTTGAATCGTCTGTCTGTTATATCAGCATTGTCTAGTACCCACTTAACCATGTCCGTGTATGGAAGAATCTTCGGTCTTGTCGCTATTCGATGCAAGAATGAACATGCAAGTTTAGTAATTGATGCCTCAGATGACCCGCGTGAGTCTGTTGTTGCTTTAACCTCCATAACCCTACGATTTTATTCTTCGAGTAGACTATACATGCCTTCCCAAGTAGTTATGCTGGCATATTTGTTACAGGTAGTGTTTGTGTATAAGGGCATCATTTCTTTGTCTTCTACAACCAGATCTTTTCCCTTTTTTCCCATAATTTACGTTCTGCACACTGCTACGTATATTACTCTGCTTGCCGCTCCTGCAAATTTTACAAGGAAAGAAAAATAAGAAGAAATAAGGTGACAGGAAAGCTCTTAATGCCGAAAGCGTATCAAATATACCACCCTACGTGAAATAACCTTTCGATCAGATTCAAATCTTATCTCATAAATGACCACCAACTAACTATTAAATTGACATTAATTTCCATAACTTGGTATTGGATTACGAGAAATGCTTTCTTGAATGATGAGCCCTGTAGATTTGCGATAAAGCGATTTTGTGATTTGCTTCGCAATATCGCTAATCTGTTTGTTAACAATCATTCATTGCCTTATGATTCTATGAGATGCGATTTGTGAGATGCCTTATCGCATATCGCCGGATCGGAATGTTTTACCTTAGGTGATACTTGCGGTGTATAAAATCTGTGATACGCAATGGATTTTCAAGGCGCGTGACCTAGCATCATGTTTTCGTAATTTCGGATAGCTTGTTTATATGATGTTCCCTCATTACCTTTTGTGATGCAATCTTTTATTATTGAGAGAACAATGTTATTCAAAATCTATCATAAAACTTAAGTTTTTGGGTTTTTCGAGTGTTCTCCTAAGTTTATGATAGCATGTTTTATTCAAAGGGAAACATAAGTGCTAGTTTTTTATTTTTTAGAAGGGTCCCAATTTATTTAGCTTTATTGCTAGAAATAAATAAAAAGGGGGGTTGTTGCTGCCCACAACAACACCTTACATTTGGTGTCTCACAAAACTTACATACTTTCTGCCACAAAGAGGTGTTGCAATCTATTATGGGTGTTCTGCAACCAAGGCATATCTATGAAACCTTTCCAATTATGGCCAAACCATACAACAAAATGAGACTTCTACATGAAACAATGTGAGGTCTATTTGGGACTTCACATTGGGAAGATCCCCTTACATGTTGGTGGCGTCCAACACTGTCAACAAAATCTTAGTCTTCTTACTAGATTAGGATATTTATCCATCTATATGATCAAGATCCCTTGTTTTCTTCTTTCCTTTCTTGTTATCATCCTTCACTATAAGCACATATGGTGTTGAAGGATTAAGAGACCCAATTTGTATTAGATTATTCTACCCATGTATCGAGAACTCAAGGAAATCATCCAAAGATGGCATATTCCAATTCTTACCCATGGAGAGTTTAGCAATATGGAAAGAAAAGACAAAGACAAAGTATTGAGGACCTAGTTTAGAAAGTACAAAAAGATAATTTGTTCCTCCTTCCCATCTATCCCACAAGATTTTACTTATGTCAAAAGAGTTGTGAATCTTGAGAAGAAGTACTGTAGGGTCTTGGAATTATTGAGATCTAGATAAATCAACTATTTATGTATATGATGTCCTCTCAACTCATCTTTCTTGCTAAAAACTTCATCTAGTTTTTTCTAAACTTCCTTAGGTTTTGAGCATGATTCAACATGAAAGAGTAAATCATGGGTGATAGACAAACAAACTATTTCATAGGATTCATACAACCTATTGAAGTATTTCAATTTATTAGTGGCTAATGTATGATCAATTTTAGTAACCATTATAGTCATATAGAGTCCCTTACTACACAAAAATATAAAGGTCTTTGGCTTCCAGTAAAAGGTCTATGAGCTAGTCCATTCTCTTTGGGATATTCTAGTCTTGTGAAACCTACAATAAAATATAAATGTTCTCACAAACTCACTTATGCTCTTGAACCTTATGTTATCATACCATGTTTGGGTTTAAGCACAATCACATGATCTAAGTGTGAAAAACATAATAGATTAGTTACTTGCAAAACAAGAGGGAAGAGAGGATAACATTACTAAGAAATCCACTAATGAACCAATGAGACAATTTGAATTACTCATAAATATGATGATATGTTATTGTTGAACATGAATACGATATATAGGCCCTTTAAGAGGCCAACTGATTACAATTAGGTTTGGGTTCCATGCGCATGCACTCAATATAACTCAAAATCACTTTCCATAGTTGACAAACAAGTCAAAATTAGACTAGGAGACCCAAATTTAAAAAAAAAATCCTAAAATTGACCAAACTGGAAGTATGTGGAGTTAGAAATCAGTTGGAATTAATTAATAACTCTCACTTGAAAAATACCAGCCAACTACACTAAATTAAATCCAAAATAAGACTACAAGTCAACTAACAAAGGGAGGAGAAAGAAAAATGGTGGCTAACTACTACAAATTAGAGAGGAAGTGCGCAATCAGTTCCTATGCATGAGGTAATATGAATTAAGGGACTGGATTATCCATGTCATCCTCAAACCAAATCTTAGTCAGTGCCACATGTTGTTGATGAAAGTAAGAATGGCCTAAGTTATTCTTGCAACAATTTTCAAATTCATGGTGGGATAAACCAAGAAAAATGGGAATGTAACATAAGGTTTTATAGCCTTACAGATAAAAACCTATGCTATTAAAAAAAAAAAAAAATCAAATCTACAAGAAATATATTACAAAAAGTAAAATGAATAATGAAAACAAGCATCATCATTGAGATAACTTTACAAAAATTGAAAATAATTTAATCAATTTTTGTGGTTTAAATATACAAATACAATAAGTACAAATGATGGAATTAAAGAGGAAATTTATTTACAATAAAATATCCACAATATTTACAAAGCACTAAAGAAGAAAATATAAATCAAGCACATGATGATAAAATGAGATGAAAATTTGCCATTGAGTTCATTCAAAATAATTGTTTTCACACCTTGAATCCATATCAATATTAATATGAAGATCTGTGACAAATAGCTCTTTACAAATGAAAACGTTTAATGAATGTAGGAGTCAAATGCAAGTAGTAAAGAACCAAAACAAAGATCAAGCCTCACTGCAACCAATTCGGATAGAAACCTTTTGGACATTGGTATGGCTACTGCAAAAGTGTCAATGATCAACAATGATAAAGAAGCAAAAACACTAAACACTTATCATTGACCAAAATTATAAAATTATACCTTCAAAAACAAGAGAAAAACTTATTAATCTCATTCATTGCTACTTTTTAAAAGATCACCTATTCCACTAGATCTGTTAGACTTAAAATATGTAAATCAAAACAAATGAATCTTCTCAAAACTAAAGAAGGGTTTAGTCACAGCAAAACATAACAACAATCGATTTCCTTAAATAGTCATTATTGGAAGCCTACCTCAAAACTGGTGTTCGGTGAAGCTTTCGTTGCACTGCTCCAACTTTCATTTACTTCTCCTCAATGAGCAATTAACCTGAAACAACACAAGAGAACAACTGAACACGTAACCGAGAAAAACAATGATCTATTTACTTATAAAGTCAATAAATCATAAGTTATCAAGTAAATTATGCACAAGATATAGGAAATCATCATTGATTGTATTAAAATGAATCAAGAGCAAATCTTACAACCAATTCTTGACGTCACAAGCCTTCTCGGAGGGTCTAGCCGGTATGTTTCTTCAAGAATTCACTCTCAAAAATGGGTCTCCCAAATGGATGATATCTCTCTCTCACTCACAAACTCCAACACAAGGCTAAGGCACTCCACAACCTCTTGCTAAACTATCAGCAATTTCACACTGCAAACTCACACCAAAGCTAGCTAATTTGCTTCAATCCAAAAACCAAGAACTAGGAACTAGTTGATCATAGCAATGGGGAGTGTTTTTATAAGAGGAGGGGCCTCCATAAAATGAGGAAGAGGGAGCTTATCTCCAAGGGAGGTTTCTCAAAAGGTGGAACTACCATCCCAAAGGAGGAAAGGAGAACTTCCTTTGACCCAACAACCAACTCTAGAATCAACCAAAAGCATTCTGTTTGAACTAATTCGCCATATCTGGTTCGTTGTGCATCATACACTAGGGCTCAGTGACAACATCGCATGGAAGCAGTGAATTCAGACAAATCATCGCAAGAATAATCTTGAGGACTTGCGCCAAGCCCTAAAATCTAACCGTCGCATGAAACTAATGTACCCCTGCGACGACGATGCGACCTTATAGTTCAACACAAAGAATCATCGCAAGAATAATGATCTTTACTTGCGACGATGCAGAAACATAGGTAAAAGGGTCATTCTTCATGATCAAAGAGCATTTGCTTAATATTCTTGAATGAGTGGGGAGATACTGACATGTTATTTGATGTATAACACAGCGAAGATGTCACTCAGGGAGTGACATGAGGTTGGGGACAAATCACTGTGTAACAGTACCCATGTTGCATACTTTCAATGGAACTTTCTACACGAAAAATGAGAAATATAGGAAAAACATGATTGCAATCATGTTTTTCATGTATTTCTCATTTTTCATGTAGAAAGGTCCATTAAAAGTATGCAACATGGGTTCTCCTTGGATGTAGAATTAAATTCTGCATCCAATGAGTGTCCACACTCGAAATTTGAGTAAAAACATAGGGAGATAAGTTGAAAATACGAGTTGAAAAACTAGATATATATTTTTTTACATCTTTTTAACTTTTTACTTCAAAAATGGTGAATCACCCCCCATGGTTGACATCATCATCTTGAATCCTATTGGTTCTTATAAATTTGATTTTGGTTGTACATTTTTTTAGGCCCATTTTAGACCTCAAAATTTCTCTAATGGCTCAGAAATTTCTTGGACATTAGGATGTGGCCATAAGGGAGAATAAGGCCTAACATGAGAAATTAAGGGATGTAAAGACACATTAGGAAAGCAATGGAACAAATGGACAGTAGTAGAAAGTTGGTGAAACTCCTCAAAATCTGCACTGAAATGCACATAAAATACTATCTTCTATTTATCCCATTTTCCCAGAAATTATGAGGTTTGCTACCTTTGTCATGACCTCTGCGACGACCTTGTCAAGATGATCCCTTGCTGAAAAAACTCATTTTTGCGGTCATATTGAGATGATCCCTTCCTTTTTTTATGCACTGCCATTATGTTTTCTTAAAATTCTAAACCTTGTACCATAGAGGTGATCATCATCTTTGGATATTTAAAATTCACATATACAAATTGATTTTAAGCTAGGTATATATATTGCACTCAACATTGTTACATGTGCAAGCTATATAAAAATTCATTCAGTTCTTTAATGGTTGCAGCCATAAAACAAAATTTATTTTTAGACCAATGTATATGCATCTTACATAATTACAACCCGTGGAATAATCCACCAAGATTCTTTTATGCTCAACTCATTCATAGCACTCGGTAAAAATATAAAAAAATTGAGTTTCAACTAGGGTAGGCACAAATAAAAAATCAATTTAAGAACTAGAAGTGACCGAAGGGGTGATCGAAACGAATGCCACATTGAACACCCAGATGCATACAATTTGGAAATGGTCAATGTTGTACACAATTTTTTTGGTAGAGATGATCGATTCTCCAATTAATGTTCACAAACCAACAATGTAGTATATGGGTTTTTACTTTATACACAACAAAGAGAATGAACCCATAGAATATTTTAAACAATGATAGGATACATGAAAGAAAACAGAAGTTCTATTTTGGACAATAGAGTGAGAAAAATATGATAATGTACAAAACAACTGAATGATTAGTCATAGGGTTACTTTTTAGACATGGGAGAAACAAAGGGAAAAATTGTTGAAGCTTTTGCAAAACCAAAATGAGTTCAAGGTTTCTCTTTTTAATACAATAGAGAACTAGATGAACCTTGAGAAAATTTAAATAGAGAACAAGGGTTCTCTTTTGTACACTAGAGAATTAAAAAAAAACATGAGAGTATACAAGACAAAGAACAAGGGTTCTCTTTTTATGGAAACCAAAGAGCCAAATCAAAAACCTTGAAATTATTCAGGATAATGTTGGAGTATATGCACATGGAGAATAATAAAATACCCTTGAAAATGTTTATAATGACTGTGGGGAATGCAATTTTTCTTTTCAATACACCAAATAAATAAAGAGACCCCTTGAGATTATGTAAAATAACAATGGGGCATGGGGAATTCCCTTTAAATAATAGAGAACTAGAAAATCCCTCAAGTGATATTCAAAAGCTCCCCCATATATTCCTACCAACTCAGTATGTGATAAATGTAACAACCCTGGTTTATTTTCTATGTAAATAAAATAAGACCAAGGTCATGAGACATGTATTTCAAGCTAAACATTGGGAAAAATGCCTTAGTGGGCATCACTTGTGAATAATTAATGGCTATGTAAATTGGAAAAGGTATTGGCAAAGAAAAAGTGTCTATAATTGCCTTTCCATCAATGAAAATAAAGGAAAATAAGAGAAAAGGAAGGTGAAGAGACACATATTTGCATGCTAAGGAAATTAGAGGGAAAATGAATAAAATAGAGGCCTCAATGATAAAGAGGCTTCTAAGGATCAGTTCACAACTTTTGACAAGGTTTATCCTTTGGCAATTTTGGAGTTGAACTCTCTTTCATTCTCTCATACTCTTGCACACTTCGAGAAACCTTGGAGCTTTCTTGGAGCACGTGGTGTTGAAAATTGGCAACAAGAAATTGCTAAAAATAGAAATGATAAAAATAGCAGTTTGGGCATCAGTACTAGATTGGGCAATAGCGAATGAAAAATGGAAGTGCTAAAAATAGAAGTTCTATTTTTAGCAGTGTAGTGTGGATTCCTATTTATAGCAGTCCCTGGTCTATTTGTTAGGCCCCTATACTACTAGCATAACCCCTTATGTTATTAGTACAACCCCCTTATTATATTAATGTACCCATGTAGTGCCCATATTGTTACTATTGTGCCCCATAGAAGCCCACTATTGTTATTATTGTGCCCTTACATTATTATTGTTATGTAGACTCTGATTATATTATGACCCCTTAGACTCCTATATATAGAAAGGAGGTCTTTTCATTTGTATCATCCAAGAATTGTTCATTTATGTAATGTAAAGGAGGTTTCCCCCTCGAAGAGGCTGAATTCTAAGGCGTTGATCTCTCTTTTCTATCTTTTTGTGAGTTGGTTTCATAACATTTGGTATTAGAGCTTTGGATTCTAGGGTTTCGCTGCTCCAAATAGGTCATCGTGGCATTTTCGCTATAAATTTTTTTCTGCAATGTTTCAGAAGCTAAAAACAAAACCCGTTCGAGAAGACATCACGCTGAACCTCGGGTCTGAATTTCAGAGCTTTTCGCACTATGTTTGCGGAGATATGATCTGAGGAATTTGGTCTTTTTGCAGACTCCTGAATTACATTCCAAACAGGTGACCTTGGGAAAATCATCATAAGTTTTGTTTTAGGCATCAGATTGCAATTTCGTAAGAAGTTACAGAAAGAGGACGGACTGTAGTTTCCTGTATATATATTTTTAGACTCGAAGGTCAAAATAGTGACACATGGAACTTCATACAAGTTCACTATTATGAAAAGGTATATAGTCAAGTTATCTTAGGAGATTGTGCATAACTCTTTCTTGGAGAATCTAAATTCAATCAGACTAGTGGCATTGGAAAGAGGACATAAAGGGCTACTACAAGTCACAACTTCAGAGCTGGAAGAATCAAAATTACAGAGTTATAGTCATTTCAAGATCAATCTCCTAAAATCAAGAAAAGACAATATGAGGAAGTTTGATGGCAAGGATTCGGTAAATTGGATACTTCAGATGGAGCAATATTTTGATCTACGTGGTGTACCATTATTACAAAATGTATGTCTTGCATCTTCATATTTAGAACCAGATCAATTTTTATGGCATAAAGGGCTTTGTTCTCATAAACAACTTGTTACGTGGTCAATTCTCACGGAGGAAATGATAGCACATTATGAGGATACAAAGAGCAACACCTTCTTTAGAGCAACACCTCAACAATTGGAAAGAGTAAAAGAGCTTTGTGACATACTGGAAAGTAAAATTATGGCAACAAGGAAGTTTACCCCTCACAACTTTAAATATGGAAGTGTTGTTTCTCCTATCCTTCCACAAGCTACAAGGGTTACACCACAACAATTGAAAGAAAAAACAGAAAAAGGGCTTTGTGACAATTGTGATAGCAAATGCACTAAAGGTCATAAGTGTGCCGAGAAGAAATTATTTTACATAGAGTATGAACAGGAGGAAAAAAATGATCAAGAAACATTAAAAGAAGAGGATATATGCCAGGACCCAACCCCAAAGAAAGAAGAAATGAATCAGACCATATCTTGTAAAGCATTGGGAAGAATTACCACTCCTCAAACTCTCAAGATAGAAGGACATATCAAGAAGAAAAAGGTACAAGAAGTGAAAGACCACATCGAGAAAGAAGAAATGAATCCAACCATATCTTGTAATTCATTGGTCGAAATTACCACTCCTCAAACTCTAAAGATAGAAGGACATATCAAGAAGAAAAAAGTTCAAGCAGTGAAAGATCACATCGAGCATCAACAAGTTCTCCAACTTTTAAAGGATAACACCACTTTGGTGCAAAATCGAATGAAACAATAGGTAGATCAACATCGTAGTGAAAAATGTTTTGATGTAGGTGATTGGGTATTTATACTGCTACATCTCAAGCAAGCTATTTATGAGAAGAAAATGTTGGCAATACTACATGCACTTAAAAAATGGCGACCTTACCGAATGGGAGGACACTTCAAGATGCACTCTCAAGAAAGGATGAGGATGTGGAAGCATTTTTTTGTGCTATTTCTATTATCCAACCAGATTGGAAAAACGAAGCAAGGGATGAATGGAAGAAGGATGAAGAAGTATGGCCACTTATTCAAAAGTTGCAAAAGATCCCAATTCAAACAATATTGCCAAAAATTGAAGAGGAAGGAAAAATCATATTGGAACCTGGAGCAGTAATAGAAGCAAGAACCCAACAGCTACGAAATCGATCAATTTCAAAGTATCTCATCAAGTGGAAGAACTTACTTGCTGAAGATTCCACATGGGAGGACAAGAATTTTATACAGAAGCATCAAGAACTACTCAAGCGTTGAGGACAACACTTTTTGAAGGAGAGGGGCATGTTAGGCCCCTATACTACTAGCATAACTCCTTATTGTTATTATTAAAACCCCCTTATAATATTGACGTACCCATGTAGTGCCCATATTGTTACTGTAGTGCCCATATTGTTACTATTGTGCCCCATAGAAGCCCACTATTGTTATTATTGTGCCCTTACATTATTATTGTTATGTCAGCTCT
>APFE030190935.1:64800-108397 GCA_000404065.3 Pinus taeda
TGATTTTCTCCACTGATTGAGGAATTAAGGATGAGTTCTATATTGAGAGGATCAGTTGACTTAGTTTAACTTAGTCAAGTTCAATTAGATTAATTCAACAAGTTGTTAAATTAATGAGATATAGTTTGTTAATGCTTGCATGCATGTGACAACTGTTATTTTCAGATAACTGAGTATTCTCTCATGGATAACATATGCATGGCAGTTTAGACAGAGACCTAGTTGAGATCAGAGAAGGAACAATGTACTATCAATTGGATGAATATTTTTCCTATAAAGGAAGATCATCCATGATGAGGATTTATCTCCTTAAAGTTTGTGCAGTTAGATCAGAGGTTAGTGAGCATGTGAAGAGGCCAATTCACACAAGTGGCAGCACTAGACATCAAGGAAGCTGCACAAGGAAATAGGAGGCTTGGAGGGCAGAGGAGAAGGTTTGTGAGAAGCCTTTGACTGTCTATGAGCAGCAGAGGGATTGTACTAAGAGCTGGATAGCTTCCGAGCTAAGGCTTTGTGTAATCCAGACTATATTTCCACATGTATGATCATACAGAGATGGGGTTTTAGGCAGGTGCTTTCCCTAGGTAAATTCTTCTGTGTTATGTGTGATTGATTCCTTCTTATCAGTTATATGTGTTCTTATTGATTTTGCTCATGGTTGATTAAGCTTCCACTAAATTGATTGTAGAAGTAGCTCAAGTGTTTTTCTTTAGTACATTACATTACCAGGTTGATCTACAAGTGGGAAATTTCTACATGGTATTAGAGCTAGCTAATTTGTAGAAAAAGTTCTACATGGTACCAAAGCTAGCTGATTTGTAGGAAAAATTCTACAAAATTCCAATGGTATCAGAGCACAGGTGATCAAGGAGAGAACAATATACTGAGAGGAGATTTCAAAGTTTTGAGTTTTGGGCCGAGATTTTATAGAGCAGATCTGAAAATTTTTGAACAAAATTTTCAGAAATAAATAGTAGATTTGGATTCCTTGCAGAAAAATACCCAAAATCAAAAGAAAAATCAGTTGAATCAGAGTTCGGACAAGGGAGATATCGTTGATTTAAAATCAGCTCTTTTTCTAGAAAATTTCATGACAACGGGAAAGTGGAAATAGATTGGTGTGCTAGCCAAGAACCTGTATGCACTTGAGGTACAAGATGAGTGCAAAGCCTTGAGGAGCAAGGCAAAGGTTAGAGACTTGGTGGTTGAGAGGGAGAGTATATTACTTCTCAACATGCAGTGCCAGAAGAAGTCTCAGACAATTGTGGAGGAGCCACGATTGGTGAAGCAACTTCAGGAGGTTGTGGAGCAGCCACAACAGGGGAAGATGAGAGGAGATTGAGTAGAGACATCTACTCATGCAGAGACCTCTAGTAGGGGGAAACTTCTAGCCAGGTGGGCTGAGGGATCACATGCATACATACCTCTAGGTAGGAGGTGGGGTGATGTGGAGTGATCGTCTCAAGGAGGAGGGTCAGGATCCTTGAGGTACCCAACCTCTTGGATGAGACCTTGCTACATGAGCCCCAATGTAGAGTAGCAGGAACTAACTGATCGGGTAGAGACAGATGCGGATGGACTGGCAGAGAGAGCTACAATGCAGGGAATCCTAGGACAGCGCAGAGCATGCAGGTTGTAGCAATGCGAGAGGCACAAGTATCTTGCATTATGCAGGGTAGAACAGAGAAGGGTGCAACGGTGCGAGATACATGGAGATGTTGCAGTAGTGCAAAGGTGAGAGAGGGAGCACTTGTCAGCAGTAGGTAGAGCTTCAGCATCAGAGTATGTTTCTAGCCCAACAGAGTCGTCAGTTGGGATTTTTTTTTTAGCTCCGAGAGTTGCTGGAGCAAAAACACTTGGTAGATGTGTTGCATGCAGAACATTTCAGAGGTACAGGATCGGGTTCGAGACAAAGCCTTTCTTGTTGAGAGGGAGTGTTGAAAATTGGCAACAAAAAATTGCTAAAAATAGTAGTTTGGGCATCAGTGCTGGATTGGGCAACAGGGAATGAAAAATGGAAGTGCTAAAAATAGAAGTTATTTTTAGCAGTGCAGTGTGGATTCCTATTTATAGCAGTCCCTGGTCTATCTATAGGAAGTAAATTCGAATTCTCCACGAGTTAATTAGTTAAGGAAAAGAAAACTTGAAGTCTTTGTGAGAACATGCAATAATTTCTCCACTGATTGGGGAATATGTCCTTGATTTTATCACCTGATTGAGGAATTAAGGATGACTTCTATATTGAGAGGATCAGGTTACTTAGTTTAACTTAGTCAAGTTCAATTAGATTAATCTAACAAGTTGTTAAGATACAGTTTGTTAATGCTTGCATGCATGTGACAACTATTATTTTCAAATAACTGAGTATTCTCTCATGGATAACTGATGCTTGGCAGTTCAGACAGAGACCCAGTTGACATCAGAGAAGGGACAATGTACTATCAGTTGGATGAATATTTTTCCTATAAAGGAAGCTCACCCATGATGAGGATTTATCTCCTTCAAGTTTGTGCAGTTAGATCAGAGGTTAGTGAGTGTGTGAAGAGGCCAATTCACACAGGTGGCAGCACTGGACCTCAAGGAAACTGCACAAGGAAATAAGAGGCTTGGAGGGCAGAGGAGAAGGTTTGTGAGAAGCCTTTGACTGTTTATGAGCAGCAGAGGGATTGTATTGAGAGATGGATAGCTTCCAAGCTAAGGCTTTGTGTAATCCAGACTATATTTCCACTTGTATAATAATACAGAGATGGGGTTTTAGGCAAGTGCTTTCCCCGGGTAAATTCTTCTATGTTATGTGTGACTGATTCCTTCTTATCAGTTATATGTGTTCTTATTGATGTTGCTCATGGTTGATTAAGCTTACACTAAATTGTTTGTAGAAGTAGATCAAGTGTTTTGCTTTAGTACATTGCATTACTAGGTTGATCTACAGGTGGGAAATTTCTACATGGTATCAGAGCTAGCTGATTTGTAGAAAAAGTTCTACATGGTACCAAAGCTAGCTGATTTGTAGGAAAAATTCTACAAAATTCTACACTTGGGCATTCACTTGGATTTGGAGAGATAAGGAAAAGAAAAGAAATAAACTACAAGGGAATAGTTGGATTAACAACTACAATTGGATTTCCTGGTACGTAACATGTTGCATGTGTGATTTCCTTGTTGATTTCTGGATGCATGATATATGCATGTGACTATTTAGTTATGTGATGTCATTGGCATGGATATTTTCCTGAACTAACAAAGGTTTTAGCTTTTCCTTTCCATTTCCTATATAACCATGGTGTTTTGGGTTACTTCCGCTTGTTTTTTCTTATTGGTGCTAAGGTTCCTTATGGATGTGGATTGGAACAAATGCTCTAGAAGCCCTGGAAAAATTCGGGATGAGTTACTAGTTCCTAAAGCCATTGGTTGAGACAAATGATTTGGAGTCCATAGTGGGTTGAGATACTAGTCCTTGGAGCTGCAGTTGGGACAAACAATCTGGAGCCTTGGAAGGATGTGGCTTGAGTTACTAGTTCCTGGAGCCCACGACAACTTGGGTAGAGACTGATCTGGTTGACGTTAGTGATTTTCAGATTGCAGAGGTGGAATCACTATGGTTGAGGGTTGAAGTGGTTTGGCCTATGGAATCCCTAGTTTGGTTTTGTTTGGTTTATTCCATGAGATTCCTCATTCATGCTTGGAATATGGTGTGGGGGTGATTGGATCAAAGAGAGATTTGGTTCAACCCAATCTATGGTTGGGTGGTACGTGGAAATCCCTTACTTGGTTGGAATTTTCACAAGTTAATATGATATATTGTCCTAATGTGATATATGAACTTTGTATTGATTATTATGGTGATGCTATGGTTTATTTTCCATGCTCTCTATGTTGTTTGTTTATTAGTTATATGTTGGTTATATTTTGTATTCTATTTATGGCTCTTGACATGTTTTTTTAAGTTATTGAATGGTTGATGAATGCATGAACTAACAAGTGTTGTTGCAATTGGCTAGAGAGGGCTTAGGGCATTCTTGGTGATTCTCAAATGAACACCACCAATTTATGATCAAATATTCATTCATGACTTGTAGCTCACATGTTTTCCAGATGTTTGACGTAATTTTTGTTATGGATTAGGCGATCTAGGTCAAGTTCTTGGTTCAAGTTTGAATGACTGACATTGTTGTAATGTTAATTATGATTATGGAGGGTTTCAGGAAATTTCGGGCATTGTTCTAAAGGATGGTCTAAAAAGGTGGCACAAATCCCAAGGTTGTATGCTTAGAATTAAAGGATTTAGGCCATAACTGTAGGGAAGGTGGCTTTTGAGTGTGGTTGTAGGCCTATAACCCCACATTGGCCTTGTTATGCATGCAGTTGGGGTGCTAGGTTAGAAAAATAGGGGTCCAACTTAGGGATTGATCACTTGGGTGGTTGTTTAGCTCCTTAGTGATCTATAGTCCCATTAGGATGTCATCATGTGCTTGATTTGTAGGCCTCACTTCCTTAAATTAAACATTGGAGGTTAGGTCATATCATAGTGACACTCATCTCATGTTTACCCTCTCGAGCTTGTGAATTTGGTTAAATGTGGGAGGGGTGGTTATAGGTTAGTATCAAGGTGAGTTCCATTCTCTTTGTGTGATATATGATACCATAGATTGATATCAGAGCTCCTAGGTTTAAACACTTGGATTGGATGGGCTAGATGTGATTGTGATGCATGCATGTTAGTTATATGCATGCATTGTATTAGTTATGGTTTTCATGTATGTAGTTGGCGTTATATTTGTGTTATTATGCACGATGTGAGATGTTGATAGACTGATGTAATTATGTGTATATACATGTATATTGTGCTAATCTAGATTGATTGTGAAAATGAGATAACCTGCCATGAACTCCACTAAGGTGTGTTTTATTATGTTTATATTTAGCTTATCTGACATGGTATGTTTGCAGGAAGAACAATATCAGAGATGATAATCAAAATTGTGGATTACACTTCATGTGACTCTCCTTATAAATTAGCCAAACAACAAAGAGAGTAGTACTCTCCTAATATAGCAGATACACTTAGAAGTTTGAAGGAAAAATAACAAGTTGCAAAGTAGATATTGAAAAAATAATTGAGCCACAGGAAAGACTTTCCATAGCTTAGGAAAATAATACAGAGGCCAATGGAGTGATCTTTAAGAGATTATCAAATTTGCAGAGATAGGGACAACCAAGAACCAATCATGGATGGGAGGAAAGGACTAATGGGGCATATGGTAGCAAGTCTCTATCATGATATAGGTTGGACAAGGATGACACAGTCAGAGGTGGCAGGTGGTTAGATACACCTAATAGGAGAGGTAGTTCTTATGGGTTCTATTCTAGTTCTGGTTCAGATAGACACCATGGTCATCACTACTATCATTCTTATAATAGGAGTGAGAAGAAATATCTTCCATATGAGTTTAAGAAAGCAAAGCCTCCTACCTTTGATGGAGATATGAATAAACCAAAATATGCAGAAGCATGGCTACTTGGGACGAATTTTTTTTTTGAGCTTCATGATTATTAAGAGAATATGAAAGTCATGATATCTATTTTCAGTCTCAAAGGGAAAGAATATATATGGTGGGAAGATGTGAAGCATGTCAAAGGCATCAAGACAGAGGACTTGAGTTGGTATGAGTTTAAGAGAATATTTACAAAGAAGTACTTGTCAGAGAGATATTACAATGGAAAGGCTAATGAGCTCTATGAGCTTAATATGGATTCTATGATAGACGAAGAGTACACGACCAAGTTTATGGAGTTGTTGAAGTATGTCCCTTATCTTAAGGATAAGAAGCGAAGGTTCAAAGATTCATCAGCAAGTTGCCTTTAGCATTCAACGATCATATTGAGTATGATGAGCTCGGTCATTGGAGGAAGTCACACTACAAGAAAAAAGGTCATTGGTGAGGTTCATGCCCGTGACAGACCTTTAAGGTCCATCACCAATGTCGCATACGGTGACGGTCTTTAAAAAACATTGTTGTAAGTGTATATAGTGATGGTCCATTAAGGTTTGTCACCAAAGCCATTTTCAATGACACTTTTGGTGAGGATCGTTAAAGGGACGTCACTAATTCTCTCTTTGGTGACACTTTTGGTGAGGGTCGTTAAAGGCCCACCACTAATTCTCTCTTTGGTGACACTTTTAGTGACAATCTTTTTTTTACTGTCACCAATGATTTTTTTGGTTACGTTTGGTGATGGTCAATAAATGTTAGTTATCATTGATCATTCCAATGAGTTTTTGATGACAATTCATGCCTGTGACAGACCTTTAAGGTCTGTCACCAATGTCGCATATGGTGATGGTCTTTAAAAAATCATTGTTGTAAGTGTATATAGTGATGGTCCTTTAATGTTTGCCACCAAAGTCATTTCCAATGACACTTTTGGTGCGGGTTGTTAAAGGCTCATCACTAATTCTCTCTTTGGTGACACTTTTAGTGAGGATCGTTACAGGCCCATCACTAATTCTCACTTTAGTGACACTTCTAGTGACGATATTTTATTGACCCTCACCAATGCTCTTTTTGGTTACTTTTGGTGACGGTCAAAAAATGTTCGTCATCATTGATCATTCCAATGAGTTTTTTATAATGCTATGTACCTATTACTATATTTTTTGTCAAAAGATAACAATTTAAGACCATTGTTGTGGAGAATTTTTCATTATGTGTCCAAGGTCATAGTGGTTATAATAGTCAGTCAATTTGTTAAGAAGTAATTAATGTGTATCATTTCCCTCAAGTCATAAAAATATAGTTTTCCAATGAGTCAACACATGATTCATCTCTATTAGGTTTATTATCTAGAAAATTTCCTTTAAATAAAGCTCCACTAGTGTGTGTAGGAACTATATTATTCAATACACAATCAAGCTCTATAAATTCTATTAATGAGAGAGACCTAGCACTCCTCAACACTCATGGCATACCTTAACATGCTTTGAAACAGTACACTAACATTCCTTGGCACCTCGCATGTCTTGGAACATCTTTGTACCTGGAACATCTTTGTACCTAGAACATATTTCCATGAGTAGGATTCCCAAGCACATGTTGGCATGCCCTAGCATAGCATAGCACTCCCCTATCATGTGTTGGCATGCCCTTTAGTCCCTAGCATACCCTGGAACACCTTGGCATAACATTGCATTGACAAACATTAACACTTGGCACACATTGACACTTGGCATGTATTGGAACATATTATTAGTGTGCCTAGCATGCCCCTTTTGAAGAAGGTAAAGTCCCAACTTATTAACCCTCTTATGTGTTCATTTCCTTGCATTCTATCTTTGTTATTCCTTTTGTTGCCTTGAAAGTCCTTGATGCATATTGGCATACTCTGGCACCCTGCACATCCTAGCATTTCTTAGCACCTGGCATGCCTTGGCACTATTTGGAACATGTTAGCACACCTCAAAACTACCTAGCACACTCTAGCAATTCTTGACATTCCCTGATATTCCCTGGCATGCCTTACCCGTGATTAACATACCTTGTCACTCCCTCCTTGCCATGATAACTAGCACTCTTTGACACTCCCCGACACACCCTCATATTCATTCACTTCCATGCATTTTGACCTAGTGTTCCCTTGTGTTGTCGTAGTACTCCCCAACACTCCTCAACATGCATTGACACTCTCTAGCACACCTTAGCACTCTTTGATACACTCTTCCACTTCATAGCATGCATCACATTCCCTGATGCACATTGGCACTTGGCACGTGTTGGCACTTGGAAAGTCTTAGCATGTTTGGAATGCGTTGAGATGACTTGGTATGCTTTGGCATGGTTTAATATTAAATTTATTTGAGATCAATTATTGGAAACTAGATGAGAAGGAACAAAGGAAGATTTGCCACTTAGAATGCATTGACACTTGGCACTTGGCACCTATTGGCACTTAGTTTTGGTGTTCCTAGCATGCCCCTCATGGAAAAGGTAAATTGATGAACTATTAACCTTATAATGTGCTCATTCCATTGTAGTTTAACTTGTTCCTACATTTTATTTCCTTGACAATCCTTGGCATGCATTGTCACATCCTTGTACATCTTAGCATGCCTTAGCACTTGCCACATCTTGTTATAGCTCAAAATATCACCCTTAGTATTTGTGATGCTTGGTTTATGGCCTAGGGCAACCCCTCCTTCCAGACTTAATCCAAATATTTTAAAAACAATGTTTTACTCCCTGTACGGTACTTTTCCCTGTGATAAAAGTGTGTACAAGTGGGTTAGTCTCTACCCAACCCGCGTATATGTGTTAAAAAAATTAAATTTCCCTAACAATGGGCGGAGTTCACGGGTTTTACCTGTTGATTACCTCCTAGTGCCCATGGCCCAACTATCTCCCAACCGTTTCCCAACTAAAAAACTAATTGGGAGAAGTATAAATAGACTTCAATGGGAAGGCCTTAAGGAGAAGAGAAGAGATAGAATTACTATATTGAGATTATCCCCTGATCAAGTCTGAAGTATCCATGTGCTTCAAGCACTTCCCCAAGTTCAGGAAACCCTTGTTTCCTTGAGTGTTGATATTCTCCACTTGCTTGAGATATCATGGTATTGTTTATGGAAGGAGGTTGTTGAACACTGGGACTAGACGGACCTGGAGGACGGTTCCGCTTGGAGCCGGAAGAAGGAGACTCAGGTGAACTCTTTCCGTGTTTATTATAGTTTTCTACAATAAAAAGAAACGTTGTCTTGTTCCTAAGATTGACCTTGTTTATGCATCAGATGTTGTTGTAATTCATTCATGAATGATTATTTTGATGTATAAATAACCATTTGCTTATATGATATAAAGTTGATTTCATTAAAATGCTTTATCTATATGCTTCTATGTATGTTTGGATTGGTTGATTTGCAGATTCAAAGATAATCAGGAGTTGCAGAGGGTTTGAACCCTACGGGGACCACCCAAACGAAGGACATCGGAGTATGTTCATCCTTACATAGTTTGTTTATTTAAGCATGTTGCCTAAGTTGTATGCGTGTTTCTTGTTGTAGATTACTCTTGCTCTGTTGGAGTTCTGACCCAAAGCCCCAGGGTACTTATTCCCGTAACAGAATTGGCGACTCCACTGGGGATAACAATCTTGTTATTCCTAGTCTGGGTTGTTCACTGTCAATCAGGGCTTAGCTCTTGGTTTGCTTGTTGTGACAGTATTGTATTCTCCTATAGGAACTCAGACTTCAAGTCTGATCTTTTTCATGAGGCCTTGTTTTTTTATTTTTCTTGCAAAACTTAGTATATGCATATTTGTCTGTTTACAGAAGCAAAGCATACACACACTTGTTTCTGTGAAGCAAAACCATGTATACGTGAGTTTCTTTTGTTAAAAGCGCGTGTACATGCACCTATGTTGGAACACAGTAGCGTATACCATTTTTTGCATGCTTTTTTCAAATCTTTTTGCCTAGAAAGGTTTATTTCTTGGTCTGTTTGGTTTATGAGTGGTCAGTTTCTGTCTTTAGAATTTAATTATTTAGTGAGCTTACTATTTTGAATTCTCTTATGCTTTGAAAAGTTTTGGCCTAGGTTTTCTCTTTAGCGAGTTTTATGATTTGTGTTTGAACACACAAGACTTCTTATAGAGGTTCTTGGTTGTTCTAGTCTTCCCAAACAGAATATTGTTGTCAATCTTTGTGTCAAAATTCATTATTGGTCTACTTGCTTTTCTTTCTGTCATTTCATGGCCATACACCTTTTCTTGCTTTTCGAAAGTTTCTTTTTGATGAATTTGAAAGTGTTTCTTTCCTGACTTCGTGGTCAGTTTCTAAAAGCTCTTTCGCTCTTTTGGATCGTTCAGTGCAAGTTGAAACCTTTTTTTTCAAGTTTTCATTCGTGTCGAATTGACAACTTACAAAGTTTTCTTGTGCTTTGCTTTCATTCTTTGAGTCTTTGGTGGCATTTTGAGTGCTTTTGAAAAGTTGTTTTTATTGCTTCTTGAAAAAAAATAGTTCTTAAAAAATATTGTTTTTCTTTCTTTTGCCAAGTTTTATTTTGGTTTCTTTGGTTTTGTGAAAGTGAATTGTGATTTTTCAAGATTTTCCTGGCTTATTTGGAGGAAAATTTGTATTTGAAAATTGCATTCTTTTCAAACACTTAAGTTGGCTTATTAAAAAGTTTTAAACAATTGCTTTCATTTCTTTTTAGCGTAATCTAGAATCTTGCATTATCATGTGCAACTTGCATTAGGGTAGTTTTGCATTATTAAAGCATCAATAGTCTTTTTAGTTTTTGTGAGTGTGAAGTCCACTATAAGAAAAGAAAAGGAAAAAGTTTTTTGCTTTATAGAAGTTTCTTAGAACCCAAGTAGAAATTACTTTTCATCGAAGAACAAACAAGTGCATTTCATATAAGTTAGTTTTTTATTAATTTCTTTTGCGTCATACAAACACCATCTGTTTCATTTCCATATTGTCCCTTTAACTTAAAAGAACAACCACTTAAAATCAAGCACTTAATAAAATAAACTAGAAATTTTTGCATTGTCAATCAGAATACACCAACAAGTTTTAGGTTTATTTAGGGCCTTAGATTAGGCGAGAGGAGAGTAAACTCTCCAAGGCCACTCTAAATTGTAAAACATAGAAGTTTGATTAAAGAGTGAAATCCAATAGAGTTAGGGAGACCGGGAAAGCTCCGTGACTAGAAGTTAAGCACGAGGGTTCGTGAAGATAAGGACGAGAGATACCCCCTCTCTTACCTTTTGAATCCTACCTCACGACTGTTCCGCCCGGATTCTGATACGAGTTGGTGCCTTTAGTTGCATATCCTAGGGATCTACACAAGTGGCTGCAGAGGGGAATCCTGTAGCACCTAAGGTTGACGTTGCATCACGTTCAATAGTACTTCTGGAGGGCACCCTTGCGAAGCTTGGGGGCTTGCACCGGCAAAGGTTGTTATTTGGAGGTCAGCGTAACTACCTCTGATACCTTCGCTAGTAGACCTGGGGCGTAATTACCCCACTCTATTTTTGGGAGGCCCTTATTATTAACTTTCTTGTATTTTGGTGTTTGGTCCTAATCACCCGGAGCGGAAATACTTGGAATTTGTTTGATTGCTAATCTCTTTAGGGATATTTTTAGTGTCTGTTTTGTGTTCCTAGTTAGCCTAGCTTTCAATTTTCTTGAGTCTTTAAGTAGATCTTATAAAAAGAATTCAAAGTGGCTGACCGACCACCTTGATGGTCTCGTAGACTTCATGGGCTTTCACTTGAAAGTCCAGAGACTTCTCCTAGAAGGCGTAGAAGCGATTCTGCCAGTGGTTTTCAACCAATGGCAGTAGGTGCATCGAAGATTGATCCTCCGCTTGGGGGCATTAGTTTACAAGATAGACTTGGTACTACTACAGAGTTAGAGAGGAACACACCGGTTCTTTCTCGAGTACTCTTCCAGTCGGAAGATAGTATTGAAGTAGAAGAGATTTCAGAGTCGGTTGCAGCTCTGAATTCTCCTCTCCCTCCTGATCATCCACACGTATTGTTATACATTGGAACTCCAACTCACAGGCCTTTGAGCCCAGGTCCACACACATCTATCCCTTCGATGACCACTGCTAGAAGCATGGAATCCACCACAAGTGTTGCGAGCATGTAGACTCCCATATCTTTGTAAGGGGGAGGAACTATTTCCATACCTTCTAACACTCCCAGCACATCCTTATTTGGGTCTACTTCCATTCTGTTGACAAGTAGAAGTTCTCAAGCCAATGCATCCAGTTTTGGATTCTTCCCTTTTGGAATGCCCTCTCAAGGTATTCCTTGAGTTCCATTGAATGTACCATCAACCGCCTCCACGTCCATGATGAGTGGATTGACTTATTTTTAGGGTTTCCCATTTGGAAGTGGTCATATACCACATTCCAATCTGACAGTAGGGTCTATGTCTTTTCCTTTCACAGGTCAAGGTAGTAATCCCTTTCAGAGTTGGACAAACCCTGTAGTTAGTGGGATAGGAACTAGGAATTAGTTTTTCAGCCAACAAGGAATGTGTCGTATTCCTTGGTTAATTCATTTCAAAGTTTCCACCCTTATCTAACACTTGAAACCCTTACCAGGGGCTTTCAACTCCTTACAATACTTTGTTAGGGGGGAACTTTACTGGTTACGGAGGATTTCCAGCTGGAGTTGGTCAAACTCTGAATTTTGTTGGACCACAAGGGTCACCTTTCGGTTCAATAGGTTCTACCAGTTACTTTGGGAAACCTGGTGCCTTTCAAAATCCAGGTCATACTTTTCAGACTTTTGGGAACCCCACCCCATCTGGGTGGAATCCCCAAGGTCCTCCACGACTTCCTTTTCTGGCCACACTAAATCTTCCAGACTTTACTAAGTTGACAAATGATCCAATTAGATAAAATCCGGCTTGGCCTCCAGTCCCAACTAAACATCCACCAGATATTCCAAAATTAGAAGGGAAGAGTGGTGAAGACCCAGGCGACCATGTAACCACTTTCCATTTATGGTGCTCATCTAACTCCCTGATCGATGATTCAATTAGGTTGAGATTATTTCAGCACACCTTAATCGAGAATACGACTAAGTGGTATATAGAGTTGCCAGGTGGCACCTTTACTTCTTTCACTGATTTGGCTAACATTTTCTTAAACCATTTTCAGTTGCCTGTCCATTACGAAGCTAGAATTGAGCTTCTGGCCAATTTTCATTAGGACAAAACTACTCACATTTCAGATCATATCCAGGAATGGAGACTGAGAAGAAGTCTTATCAAAGCTAAAATTCTACCAAAATTTCGTCTCGAATGCTTTTTAAAATCATTACAACTCAATATCTCCAAGGATATTTCTATGTCCGATGTTTATTCGAAAGAGCAAGCTGTCTTTCGCACCCAACAATTAGAACTGATATATTCTCAGTCTGGGACTCTTCAGAAAATCTTACTTGATGCTCCTAGATCCACAGTTGATGTAGCAAAACTAAAGCCAAGCCCTCATGCTGATGGTATAGCTGGATCAGTTGATGAAAATGCGGTGAACCTCTTGAACCAATTGCAACAGTTGTCTCTACAAACTGCTTCTTCTAATCAGGCTGCACTGTCTACTCCTTCGCCTTCCCAACCTTCTTCCATAAATGCCATTCAGGCCTCTAACCCTAAAGGAAATAAAAAATCCGATGGGAAGAAGAAGGGACGAGTTAAAAAGAAGAATCAGGATGGGAAGGGTAATGCGAACAATTCCGGAAACGATGCTGGTGAGGGTAGAAAAGAGTCTAAGAAAAAGGTTAAATTTCCATGAAAGTTATGCAGTGGAGATCATTCGACTCATCTCTGCCCAAAAATTCAAGATGCTTAGTGCCTTTTAGTGCAGCAAGGGTCTTTTAGCTCCCAAGTTGTCTTAACTAACCCTTTCCCCCAAGGGAAACAATTACTTGCTGGCACGAACTCAAACCCTAGTACCTCTGCAGGGGGCAACCAGGAAGGTGACAATTCCTCAAATGTTTTCATGATGAGTTCTAACGTCAATGTGGCTACACGATCACGTGATTATGGTGGAGTAGAAACATCTAAGTATAAATCTGTTCCCAAAAATATGGATCCACATCATATTGAGTGACCCTCTGTCGAGTCTATACCTCGAATACCGAAAGGTTCCACCAAGTGCACAACTATTAACACTAATTCTAGGGCAACCCAAAACTACTCCATTGTAGAAGATCTAGCTTAAATTCCTTGCACTATGTCTGCTTTAGAGGTACTCCAGTCGTGTCCTGCTCAATGAAGTGCTTTGCTTTCAGCGATCGGGGCAGTTGATCCAAACAATTCTTTAGTGCTCACTTTTGATATGCTCAATGTCCAAAGGACACTTCCTCATCATATGGCTTTTCAAATAAAGTCTACTCACCAAAAAACTAATATCTTTCGAACAGTTATAGATGAGGGAGCTTCCACATGCGTAATGTCTATGTCATGTTGGAAGGCCATTGGATCGCCTTCAGTTGTTCCTTCACCCACTCTCTTGACAACATTTGACGAACATTCTCATAGGCCACACGGGATTATCCCGGCCTTTCCTATGTGTGTTGGAGGAAAGGTCATTAATGTCGAAGTAGAAAGTTGATGCCAACCTAGATTACAATCTCCTCTTAGGATGGAACTAGATTTATGAAATGGACGCCATAGTTTCAACTCTGTTTCGAGTCCTTTGTTTTCTTCATGAGGGGAGAATTGTTAAAATTGATCAATTGGATTATTCTCCAATTGACCCTCTTGCAACTTCAGATTCTACCATTCCATTGTTGGATAACCCCCATCAACCTATCAAGAATTTATTAGTTGGGATGTACTCTTCATTGATGGGTATATTTGATCTTCCCACTCCTATAGCTAGAACCAATTCCGTTTCGTCCTCCAAAGAGTCTTCACGGGAAGAGTTCTTTCGAACTCATTATTTTTCAAACCCTTGGACCTTACCTTCGCCTACAACTTCATTAAATGAAGGGCAGGTTGGTGGAATAACATTCCCTATGTCTACAGCAGAGCTTAGATATCAATCTATCGCTAACTTTGCAGACGACCATCCTACTCCTTTTTCAGAAGAGGAGTTAGATGGTGAGGAGTTATATACGGTTTTACCATCTGAGGAAGCAATTTTAGAAGCAATGACGGGTGTAGATCGACCATGGGAAGATTTACACCATTGTTCATATTTTCCTCCCCCATTGCAGGAAGTCAAATCTAGGTTTTCCAATATGCTTACTAGCGATGTTTGTATAGTTTCAAACCATTTGGCTCCAGCACACATACGTGTCACAGTTAATATGTTAGTTATTTCAAAAACCGTACCAATAAACATCTCTAGGAACCCTAATGTGATAAAAAAATGTCTTCATTGGAGCCAAGTGTTCCCCTGAAGAGATTTAAATTTACACTGACCTCTTTAAAGACTTTCGGGATGTATTCACTTGGTCTTATGAAGAAATGCCTGGTATTGATCCATCCATCGTTCAGCATGAGATCAAGGCGTATGAAAATGCTAAGCCGATTCACTAGAAGATTTGGTCAGTCAATCCTAGGAAAGCAGTAGCTATTAAAGATGAAGTAGAAAAGTTGCTCAAGGCAGGTTTCATATACCCCATTCCTCTAACGGATTGGGTTTCTAATCCAGTCCCAGTTGATAAAAAACAAAGAACGATCCAAGTGTGCATTGACTTTATGCATTTGAACAAAGCTTGTCCGAAAAAAAATTACCCCACACTGTTTATTGATTAGATAGTTAATGAATGTGCAGATATGAGATTTTCTCATTCATGGATGGATTCTCTGGTTATAATCAAATATCTATCCATCTAGAAAACTAGCATAAGACAACTTTCATTTTTCCCTAGGGTACTTTTGCATACAAAAAGATGCCTTTTGGTCTTAAAAATGTTGGAGCCACATTTCAGTGGGCCATGTCTTACACTTTCCACAACATCAAGCATGTCATCGAAGCATACTTGGATGATTTAGCTGCTCATTCTCGAAAGAGAATCAATCATCCTAGTCACCTTCGGTTAGTTTTTGAGAGATGTTGATTTTACAAGATCTGGTTGAATCCAAATAAGTGTGTTTTCACGGTTATATCTGGTTGGTTGTTAGGGTTCATTGTATCAAATGAAGGGATTCAAGTTGATCCCTTCAATATTGAGGCAATAATTCAGTTGCCTCCCCCGTATTCCATCCGACAACTTCAAAGTCTTGAAGGGAAGGAAAATTTCTTGAGACAGTTTATAGAAAACTATGTTGAGATAACTAAAGGATTTATGTGTTTGCTGAAGAAAGGACTTCCATTTTTATGGGACAACTTTGTGCAACGATCTTTTGTTGCCTTGAAGCAGGCGTTAATCTCTTGCCCGCTTTTGATTCCACTGGATTATGGTAGAGATTTCCTTTTATATCTTGCAACCACAGAATCAACCATGGGTATAGTTTTGGTTCAGGAAGATGATACTCTCACGAAGCATGTGATTTACTACTTGAGTCAAGGCTTGGTAGGCCCTAAACTATGTTATTCTGCAATTGAGAAATTGGCCTTGGCAGTTGTCCATGTTGTCCAACAACTTTGTCATTATATTCTACTACGCAAAACGTTCGTCTTAGCAGCGGTCAATCCTTTCCAATTTGTCCTTAGTAGGTGAGTGATTGGGGGAAAATACAATCGATGGATTATTATTCTACAATAATTCGATTTCAATTTCTTGTCAGCCAAATCTAAGAAATCATTGGTTTTTGCGGAATTAATTTCGGAGCTTCCTTGTGAAGAAGATATTGTTTATGAGGAAAGTTTACTTGACGAACATCTATTCCCCATCTCTTCATAAGATCCCTGGTATGGAGATATCATCATCTATCTCCAGACTTCGAAGTTCACTCCTGCTTCCTCCAAGGATGAATGTCGAAAATTACGTCACCCTACTAAGAACTATGTCATCATTGATGATACATTATATTGCTGAGGGGTTTATTCAATCCTTAGGTGTTTTTTAACTTTAGAGGAAGAAAAGTTTATGCTTAATGATTGCCACAGTGGAGCTTGTTGTGGTCATCTATCTAGGCTTGCAACAGCCCAGAATCTTGTGTGCCGACTACTTTTGGCCTTCAATTTTCAAAGATTGTATTGAAGCGGTCAAATGTTGCCACCCTTGTCAAGTCTATACTCGGAAGATGCGTGTGCATCCAACTCCTCTTTTCCCTGTTATCATTGTCGGTCCTTTTACAAAGTGGGGTATTGACTTTACCACTTGTAATCCGCCTTTAGCGGCGAATCACAAGTACATTATAATGGTCGTAGACTACTTTACAAAGTGGGTTGAGGCCATGCCTACTTATAAAAGTGATAGTGAGACAACAAAATTGTTCCTTTTCGATCAGATTATTTCACATTTTGGTATCCTGAGAGAGATTGTCACTGATCATGGAAGTCATTTCCAGAACCAATTGATGACCGAATTGGCTCTTAAGTTGGGCTTCCGGAAAGAGCATTCATCTTTGTATTATCCTCAGGCCAATGGGCAAGTTGAAGCCGTGAATAAGTCCCTTAAGACTATCCTGCAAAGGAAAATTGACAAAAATCGCTCCAATTGGCATATCATGTTGTATCCGGCTCTCTGGGCATACCAAACCTCGGTAAAGACTGCCATCGGCTTTACACCTTTTTCAGTTAGTTTACAGGATAGAATCTATTTTTCCTATTGAGTGCGAAATTCCATCCCTTAAACTAGATGTTAAGCTTCTTCCAGAGACCTCTAGTCTCGAAGAACGCCTCGTTCATTTGGAATATCTTGATGAGCAGCGTCGAGATGCTGCCATAATTAATGAGGCTCATAAGAAAAAGGTTAAAACTCAGTATGTTAAAATTGTCCGTCCTCAGTATAATAATCATGCATGAATGATTATTTTGATGTATAACTAACCATTTGCTTATATGATATAAAGTCGATTTCATTAAAATGATTTATCTATATGTTGTTATGTATGTTCATATTGGTTGATTTGTGATTCAAAGATCATCAAGAGTTGCAGAGGGTCTGAACCCTGCTGGGACTACCCAAATGAAGGACATAAGGTATCTTCATCCTTACATAGTTTGTTTATTTAAGCATGTTTCCTGAGTTGTATGCATGTTTCTTGCTGTAGATTACTCTTGCTCTGTTGAGGTTCAGACCCAAAGCCCTAAGATACTTATTCCCGTAACACGACTTAGCTTGTTTGACATGTATTCATACTATTTGGCACATGTTAGCATGCCCTAGCATTCCTTAACACACCTTGGCAGTCATGACCTCACAACTAGCATTACATTTTTCCATGGCTTGGGAACCTTACATTCACTAGAACACCTCAGTACTTCCTAGTTGTCCTGTCCTCTGTTATATTCCTCCATAATTTCCTAGACTAATGAGGAGATTGACAGAGGTAACCACAAACCCAGATTTTAGTTTGGTATCTAGCCCTAAAAAACTAGAGAGGGATATCTCTATGAAATCATAGCCAAGAGATGACTGGAATGTAAAGGATTTTAGGCTAGATAGCTAGGCTCAGGTGGGTTTTGGAAAACATAGGCTCATCATGTTTGCTTGATGACCCCACCTCCATGGGTTGTACTGACATGGTTTGGTGTTGGCTTGGTGAAGTGGTTATATGTGTTTTCAAGGTTGCCTCAATGAAGGTGTCCCATGTCATGTTATTCTCTTTCAATTGATGGAGTACTATAACCTTTATCAGGCTATGGTGAAAGAGACTTGAATAATGCACTTTTCCTTTCAATTGCACGCTTTCAGATATTTTGGTTAGGCTCCTATACAAGTAGCTGGACAAATTTAGAGGCTTGGCAGCTGTAAAGTGCATGAGAATTCTTATGTGGTATTGATATAGCCTAGAAAATATGCCCTCACATCTGAAGACCTTCATGACAACCTTCATCAATGGTGCATATCTCTCCAACAAGTATCTAAATGGGAAAACATGTGAGTGAGCTCCTTTGTATTGTGATTTCAAGTAGGGTTTGTACTCCTCTAGGTCTAGGTTCATGCCTTTGAACAAATTTTCACTATGGTTTGGTTTGCTTGCAGCTTGAGAGATGGCATCCACTGAAAACATGAAATCAGTCCCTACAATGGTGATCTTGTCTTCCTTCAAGGTGAGTGAAAATATACCTGTGAGATGCTCATGGTAACCTATTTCCTGCACTCTTTGACAAAAACGTAAACAATTGACATCTTCAAAGAATTTCATGACAAATGGGGAGGAGGTGATTTCATTGTAATTAGAGGGCTCAAACCTTAGTATCTTTCCCCCCTCAATATCTTTAGACCAAAAGAATTTATGCTATTATAGCTAGGTGCCTTTGGGCTAGGTCTAAATCCACAAATAAGATACTTTTGGTCTATTTAGAGGTGCTTGCAAGACATGAGAAGGATTGAGGGTGGGTATAAAGGACACATAATGTTTTAGTAAGGCTTTAATTGTCAAGAAATTATGGAAACAAATCCAGGGCAAAGGTATTTGGTAATAGGTTATTAAAGAGAAATATCTAAAAAATAGACAACTTAAGGAATGGATTAAAGAGGTGGCTCCAAAGAAGAAAGTGGCATCTCATATATGGAGAAGCATGATGAGAAACAAATATTGGCTACTACGAAATCTGAGATGGGAGGTTGGAATGGGGAATGAGATATAAATAGGACTAGATGATATCAAAGGGTTGGAGGGAATACATACTCTTTCTATTCGCATCCTTGAGCATTTACATAAGAAAAGGATTTACTTTATGAACTATATCTCTTGTGATTGAGGATCTTCTTCTGTTACAATTATTGCATTAATGCATTTGAACTTGGATTTCAAGAGTCACAACATAATTAAGTCTAACACATTTAAAACTCACTAAGAAGAAAAAAAGCTAAAATGGGAAGGTGTTATGTATAATGAGCAAATTTCAGTTAAAGAGTTTTATAAACATATTTCTCATGGACTTGGCTTGAATGATAATGCTTTTTGGTTTCATAACACGTGGATATGGGATATACCTCTCAAATTAAAATGTTTTATGTGGCTGGTGGTCCACAATAATATTTTAACTTGGGATAATATCCATAAAAGGGGCTTTGAGGATCTTGAAAGATGCTCTTTATGCAAAGAAGATTTAGAAGATATGGAACATCTATTTCTAACATGTCCTTTTGCGATATCAGTATGGAGTGGGGTTCTTCAAACACTTAAAATACATGTAATCTAGAACATGGTTTCCATTTAGAGATGTCTCACTCAATTGTTTGAATGTTTCAAGACATATTGTTATGTGCCTTTCTATATTTTGTGGGGCATATGGAGAAGCAGGAATGAGAAGATTTTTGAACAAACAGAATCAGATACTAGAAATGCCTATTTAAAGATATTTGCATATTTTATGGAGATATGGCTAATGAAGGAGGAACAACCTAGAAGACATTTTCAACTCATGGAGCTATGGTCATACTTTATTTTTTTTTTCTTTTTTCTTTTTAATTTTTTTTTTTTTATAGAGCACCCACCAATAGGGTTTGTGAAAGTGGGACACATTTGGTTTTGAAGCCAAACAACACCTTCCATTTCAGTTGGTATAGTGGCACAAGGTCAAATAATAGAGTTGATACTAATCATACTCTTGGGGGATCTTCTATGTGCTAACTGGATTGTAATTGAATATTTACCTGTGTTTGGAGATTCCAAGATGATCCTAAATTGGGTACAATTGGGAACAAAATTTGGACCACCTTGCCTTACTTTCTAGATGCAATGCATAAGTTCTTTGATGAATACCTTTCAAATACTGGCCTCTAATAATGTCTATAGAGAGTATAATCAAGTGGCAGATCTCCTATCAAAGAAGGGATGCAACTGTACATGTGCCAAGGAGGATTTTCTACTCAATTTTCGACAAAGGAATCCTTTTGCAACTCAGGGAGTTTTAACTTATAAAGGGATACCCTTGAAAATTTTTCCTTCATCTTGTTTATTTGTCATCCGTCAATGAAAATTTTCATAGATCATGATATGTTTTTGTCATCTTTGAATCATATATGTTATATTTGTCATCATAAAAAACTTTAAGCTTTTTTTGTGAAAATCGATATAGTAGACAATTTTCATAAATAAAAGAACTATAATGTAGAGTAATAAGATACTTAGAAATTTATCCTTTTTATTTTAAAATCTAATATATGGCATGCAAAAACATTAACAATAAAATAGGAAAGTATATATCTACTTTTTATTAATGAAAATCAATATTTTTTTCCTTATTAAAAATAAAAAGAAATTTAATCTATCTAAATTCTTGAATACTTGATTAATCCAAATCTTAAATAAATCTAATAACAATGTTTAATTCCAATTCTTAGTCCACTCGGCTAGTGCACAATACCTCATTCAATAGCGTTGTGAACCATTACATGTAGTTACATAAAACAGTCCCGCCCAATTTTAAAATTAGCTTCATAAAAAACTCTAACTTCAATCTAGACCAACACATGGATCCAATCGAACTTTTTACAACTTGGTTAATTGAGACACCAAACATCCAATGCTACCGTGTACCACACCATCAAAATTGTCAACAACAACTGCAATCTGAACTTCGTCGTAACTGATAGTCAAGTAAGTCAAGAGCCGATGTGAACACTTGCATCAAACTCCCATATATTGGATTAGTTAAACACGTTTATTTGTCTTCGTTCTAATCCCTCAGGGAGATTTTTTGTTTTGATTTGGAATCTCAATTGCGAGCAACCCAACTTCTTATTATTGGACTTCCAACATCAATCATCAATTTTATGTATTCACACTCTGGGTTCTGAATACCTAATTTTGTACCCCCAGTATATAATATATATATATATATATATATATATATATAATATATATATATATATTAGAGATTTTATTGGTGGAATTGATACGCAATGGGGGTTGATTTTGAATATTTGACAAACACAACTTCAAGATCCATAGCAAGGTTCATCAGCACTACCATATTGTATCGCTTAGATACATGTAATACCAAGTACTAGGCAAAGGTTTATGCCGGGGGTCGATAAAAATACAGGTTTGTAGCTCCAATGCATATTTTCCTTAGAATTAAACCAGGTTATTTCTTTTTTTTGGAATGGGTTTTTCTGAATTCAGTATCTGACACATGTGTTTCCTTAGAAATCATCTGGGTTGAGTATTTTGAAATGAGTTTTGTATCTGGTTGCAATTTGGGTCACTGGATCCTTGCATTATCCTTGGGTTAGTGTGCTTAAATTTGGTGGGGTTGATCCTCCTTAGCACACTTGGAACTCACTAAGACTCCCTATCAAACACTCTTATTCATTGATTTCCATGCAATTGAAACTAGTGCTCCCTTGTGTTTCTCTAGCACTCCCTAACATGCGTTGGTGCCACACCCTAGAACCTAGCACATCTTGGCATGACTTGGCATCCCTAACATGTCTTGGAACCATCGCACATGTGTTAGCACTTCTTTTCATTCCCTAGCACACCTTGGAACCCCCTAGTTATCATGCCCTTATAGATAGCCTTACTTTTTTTGCGATTTGGGAACCCAACCAAGTCATTGAAAAAATAATGTTGTGCATAGCCCAAAGTCTCCCTTTATCTGAAACTACTTTTTCCCAACCCCTTATTTCAATTGTAGGTTTGCCTCTTGCAAGTCCTATATTTTTCCAACTTCTTTAAAAGGTATTTCATTTTCCTTTTCCTTTTCCCCTTTTAATATTTTGTCGTGATTTTTTGTTGTGCATTAAGAAGGTGAGATTTTCAACCTATTGCATTTGATATTTGTGGTTCTGAAGCTAATCCTCCTTTTGATAAACATTCTTCCATTAGTGTAACCTTAGGCTTGAGACTGTTGGGGAAATTTGAATTTTTAGGCTTATTCACTACAATTTTAACCTCTTTAGGGAGGCTTGACAGTTAAAGGTCAAAGGGGGGGGAGATACGATTAGGAATAGAAGGGGCAAGGACAAGAGAGGGAATATGGAGAGGAGAATGCAAAATAATAGGGAAATCCATCAAAGTAAAATAATTTATATCAAGAGATAAAACCAAAAAATAATATGAATGGGAATTAATCTTAGCAGAAGGAGGCGTAATGTTTACTTGAACTTGTTGCTAAACCTTAAGGATAAGTTCCAACCTGACATGAAATTTTTGATAATTTGAAATTGTTTAAACTTGCTTCTAAATTACTTCCAAATTTTCTTTTTCCTAAAAAATGGGAGCCTTCAAATCTAACCATTGGGTCTGAACATGTCCAACTTCGTAATGATTGAAACATTGAAATGAGATTTTCCAATAATTAATCTTATGGGTCTAGATGTTTTCTTTGTAAATTAATTCAATGGCCTTGAATAAACACTCTTTGATATATACTTTGACTAGAATCTAAACCCAATGCCTATTAATCGAAACATATCAATTAGGGTCCACAGAAATAAATCTACCAAGCTTCTTGCCAATAGTGTGAAGGTCCCCCTCTATCTAGAAGACAAAGGGAGGGCTCGAAAATATAGCCCAAAGTTGTTGCACCGAGATATGTTTGTGAGCGGGATCAAAATCCACCAACCATGTTTCCATGGCTAGGCTCGATTGCCCACAATCCCATTTTGTCTCCTTCATCTTATTATAGTCCACCCTCAGCCAAAATTGAAAGCCTATCCAACAGCGAACAAATCCATGGAAAACTGACATATAATCCAGGGCTGAAATCCAATTGTCCAAAACCCATGTAGCGAGAGATGCCTTTTTGCATTGTCTTACCATAAAATCTTCCTACCAAAGTAGTTTCTAACAAGTTTGGGATACCCTAGAACCTGATATCCTTACCAATGACCATGAAAAATTATCTTGTTTCACTCTAACATAGAGATTTGGCTTAGACAAAGCTCTGGAACCATGGGGGACGAAAAAAGGCTTAAAAAGTTAAATGAAAGGGAGTTTTGTTTAGACTTAGGGATAGTTACTACCTCAAAGCTAGAATGAGAGCTTAGCTCTTTTATACTACTATTTTTGTTCAAAACGAAAACAACCTTGGACAACTCATGTTCAAATTAAATATCTACCTTGGAACACCATCCATCTTGGAAACATCTCATGGTTTGGTTGGATATGATATGTTAAGACAATGAAGTGTCACCTGTAAATTCATACTAGGATTTGAATGCCTCATGTGGACATGTTTGGGCTCATAATTAACAATATCAACTTCCATTAAAAACTATGGTGGGACATAATTAATTGCTGACAAGACCCACTGTCCAACAACCAAGACAGTGAAAACCCTTGTGAAAAAGAAAGATATTACACAAAGTTTACTTGTTGGCAGAGAAAATTTCCTTCAAATCTAACTACTAGGTCTGAACATGTCCAACTTTGTAACAATTGAAATATTGAAATGAGATTTTCCAATAATCAATGTTATGGGTCTAGACATTTTCCTCGTAAACTAATTCAATGGCCTAGAATAAAATATCTTTGATATCTACTTTGACTAGAATCTAGGCACACCTTGGAACACCTTGGCACTCCCTAATTGTCATGCCCTCATAGATAGCTTTACTATTTTGTGACTTGGGAACCCAACCAAGTCATTGGCAAAACAGTGTTGTGCCCAACCCAAAGTATCCCTTTGTCTGAAATTGGTTTGACCAATAACGTTGAGCTCTTTGAGATGATAAAGGACTATGATTTTAATGAGGGAATGATGAAAGAGACTCTTCACTTGATGTTCATACTCTCTTTTCTGGACAATATAGGTCATCTTATCAATGCTCCAGAAAAGATAGTAGGGTATATTGAGCATTTTTACCCTAGTGAAATGCATTAAAAGCTGGATGTGATTGAGCATTTTTGGGTTCTCTCTTTTTTGAGCTTTAATTGAGATATTCTTCTCCTAATTTGGATTTGGAGGTTTTCGTTGCAATTCAGAGTAGAAAACATGTTTTTTGCATATGGATAAAATTGCAACCTTCAAGAACTCCAAGGTGTATCAATATGTTTGAAAGGTATTTTTATGATCTCATTTCTATGATTTTCTTGTTAAAATTTCAAACAATTTAAACTTGTATATCGAATTATGGAGAAGAAGGAAGGGTTAGGGTTGACAAGAGTTTATAAATTCAATCATTTTTTTTTCATGATTAGCAAGATTGGGCACTCTTGTGGAATTATGATCTTCAAGAATTTTTGGAAATTCAATGATGATGTGGATTGATCAAGAGGCTATGGCTGCTTCATAAGTTCTCCTATGATTTCATTGCTTCTTATTATATATGGATCAACTTATGTTGGTCTTTATTTTGTTCCTTGCTCTAATACCATGTAAAAAATCCTTTCACTGTTGTAGTGAACAATTCTAAAACTAAATTGTAACACCAAGACACACAATTTCTCTACTAATTTTAACAAAATAGAACATAATTAGATAACAACCACACAATCACAAAACACAATTTTTCTAAGGAACTCAACTGGGAAAACCTTCTCCTTGATTGAGAATTTTATTGATAGAAAATGAGCAATGGATCTCTTACAATACAACTTTGTTTCACTGGAAACCAATCTAGTTTTCTTTGCATGTCCTAAGCTTGAAACACCTGCAAGACCCTTCATCTAATTCCCTCAATCCATGTGCATAGGCTGCTCCTAGTTAACTAGCAAATACTATTGAATTTCCACGATCTTGGGTCTAGGATAGAATCTTAGAATCTCAGCAAAATCTACTTTCCACTACGGAAAATAAATAACAGTAAATCACACATGCACAAGTATACACAAATTTTTACAACAATATTGTACAAAACACATAGAGTCTCTAGGAGGGTTGCCACCTATCACTGCTACAATTTGCTTATGCTTCAATGAACATGGGATGATCCAATCTACTCTTCTAGGTTGGCCAATCCCTGAGTTCCAATCTGACTTCTAGTAGCCTCTTGCATCCATCAAAGAGCTAAACATAGGCTCCCACTAAGCCCTTAAGAACTAAGCCATTAACCTCTAACCCATACAGGAATCAACCCCATGGAACTCAACCCCATAACCCCTAATCCCTAACCCTTTTCCCTTTACCCTTGATTCCTAAACCGTTAAACCACTTAAATCCTAGAACCCCTAATAATTTCTCCCAATCAATAGGTTCTCCAACGCTAATATTCTTAGTCATATTAGGTTTTTGTCTACTAACCCCCCAAATACAACCTCCAAGAACTAGTAGGGTCCAAGGAAAAGAGCCACAAAGTCTCTAAATTTGATCCACATTTTATGGACAGTCACATTTCTCCCAAATATCTTATACATATTTTCTTTCAAAGGGAAATAATATGTTCTTCTAATGTCCAAAAGTGCATCTAAGTTCAGAGGAATAAAGTAAGGTTCATCTCCAATTTTCTCCAAGTATATTTTAAACTGACACAAGCAATCCTCAACTACACGAATGGCACAATATTCAAGCTATCCATATCTAGGTTCATCCCCTTTTGACACCATTTTTTTCTCCTTCGATACAAAGCTAACCAAGGTCATCTTACAATTGGATCTCCCTTTTGCATTTGGTGAGAATACCACCTCTTTCTTTAGTATTGGATTTCTTCTAAACATAATTACAGAAATACTCTCAACATATGTGGGGCTATCAGGCAGATTAAGAGGAGAAAACAAAGGTCAAACTCAAACTTATTGTCAAACATACGTCAAACATATATAAAAAATTAAATAGTCTACACATGTAATTCTTACATTGTTTTATGGTTTTGGATTAACTCTGCCATTTTATTTACCCACGTTCATGTTAGTTTTTCATTCCATTAATTCTTCAACAACCGCTTTCAATTTTCCAAGTTCATGCAATTGAAGTTGATAAATAAAAGAACAAATAAAATATCTTAGATGAGGACATGGAAATACCAGATAAATAAATACAAGAAGTAAACTCTATGGATCGAAATACATATCGAAGCTCTATCAAAATAAAGATGAGCACCAAAATCCAGCAAAGAAGAGCCATGAACAGATAAACCAAAAAGAAAGAAACAATTCGAAGAGATATGGAGGATGATGCAAAAGAAATGGATGTAGAGTAAGTAACTGTGAAAGGCATGGTATAAGATCTAAAAGGAAAAATTTGAAAAACATAATGGAAAAAATAGTGTAGATGTGGATAACCCATCACAGGAAATAAACTTTGTGGATCCAAATATAGATCAAAGTTCTATCAAAAGAAAGGCACCAAAAACTAGCCAAGAAGAGCCATGAGAAAACAAACCAGAAGCAAAAAAACAACTCCAAGAGATACCTAGGATGATGCAAAATAAATGGATGTGGAAGAAGCAACCTTGGCAAGCATGGTAGAAGAGCTAAAAGGAAAATATTTGTAAACAATCCTGAACAAATAGTGTAGATGTTGCATCAACCCCACTTCAAACTTTGTAATCATAAAGGGATGACCTCTCAAAGATAAGGTTAGTCAATATATGGCATCCAAACTCATAACTTCAAAGAACCCTCAAAGCACGACAAGGAAGCAAAAAAGAATGGCAAAAAAAGCAACAAAAACCTCATACAAGAAGTGAGCGAGATGCTAGCCAACTCAAGTAAGGTGGCTCTCATGAAGGATGTATTCCACTCCATTCCCCATAATTCTTAGTGAAATTAATCACATGGAACATTAGGGGCCTCAAATAAAAATGAAATTTGAGTCTCCCAAAAGGTTAAGAACATAAGGAAATCCCTCTAGTACTCATACTACAAAAAACAAAATTCTCCAATGATCGTGTAAGTGAAATCCTAGAGAAATGTTAGAAAGGTAGTGCCCCAATGGAATTGGATGCAAAAGGAAAAGTAGGAAGGCTAGCTCTTATATGAAATCTCGTGGAAAGTACCATCACCAATATAACTATAGCCCCATGCATTCTTTCAGGTCATTTTCAATTCAAAAGTTTTAAGTCAATAAGTAGAATTACAAATGCATGTGGTCTAGCCCTATTGAATGATCTCCACTCCATATCTTTAAAATACCTATGGAAATAGTGGGTAACTTCCACATCATTAAATTTATGGAAGAAAAAAAGGTGGCTTGCAATAACTGGACTCTGATGCCTAGCTCTTCCCTGACCTCATGCAAGACCTGCATGCCACATATGCAGATACTATCCATGGGATATTAACTTGGAATAATCGAAAAGGTGGCTACCCTCAAATCACTTCTAGATTTGACATATTTTTGGTCTCAAAATCTCCTTGGGACAATGAGACCTTTGTGGAGGTTTTAATCCTTCCCTGTTGCATATCATATCATTGGCCTGTAAGCTTGGAAGAAGATATCAAAGCAAGCCCCAAACATAGACCATTTTGCTTTGAAAGATTTTTTCTTAGGGATCCTTCCTTGGAAAATTCCCAATAATGGTGGTAGGAAGCCACTCCTCAACTGGGCTCAATTATTCACCAATTCCAGTATAAAATAAAGTTCTTAAAATCTCAAATAAAAAAATGGAATAGAGAATATTTTTGAACATCCACCAAATCAAAATAGGAATTAGAGGATCACATGGAATAAGTCCAACAATGCATTATTCTTGAAGGTCGATCTGACAAATTAGTTGAGGAATAAAGTGAGCTTCTCACTCAATTAGAAGAAGGTTTCATTTAGGAATAATTTCTCTGGTGCGAAAAATCTCACATAAGATGGCTTAAGGAGGGGGGTAAAACCCTAGATTTTTCCACAAATCCATGATCAAACACCACCATCACAACAAAATCTTCTAACTTCAAAGCACTACTAGATATAAGCTTACAAAACATGAAGAGTTAGAAGGATAATTAGTTGGTTGAATTATCTTTAATAAATCAATTAAATTTAAAGTCACATCTATAATATAAATAATATTTGGTTAATTGGAAAAGGTTACAAGTCATATTTACTATGACAAAATGAAGGACCAACAAGTATGGCCACCATGTACAACATAAACAATGTGAAAATTGATCGGGGGTTGGGAAAGTGTATGTAAAGAACACTTGCATTTTTTTACTAATCAATTCAGTTATCTCAAAAAGACCTATAGTTACATCAATATAAACTAATATCATTACAATTGACCTTTATCTTTCAGAAACAAAGACGTCATCCATGAGAATACTTTTTCCTAGCTTGTTTTCAATTGTGCATAAATATTGAATAGTCTAGGGTGCAAAGGGAAGTCCAAGAAGTTTTATCCATACTAGGGTGTCTGACATGGTCTCATCCCTAGCATAAAAAAGGAGCAGTGGGGTTTTATAGACAAATAAGACCTATCCACAAACCAAACTTCATTTGATATAGAAACTACATCTTCTTCGTTCCAAAAGACAAAAAGAATGCATCTCTCTTGCTACTATGTGAGTTTCTAGTATATAGCATAAACTTGAACTCCAACTCTACTTTATCTATCTCAGAAAGTGGTCCATCCCTACCCTCCTGCCAATAAAATTTCATGCTAAAGTGCATCTTGAAAGGTCAAGGATTTGGTTGATTGCATTATATTCCCCCACAACTAAGAACACATTTTTCCTCAGCTTCTAATGACTTTACATCATTACTATTTCCAATGAACCAAAAATCTTCCTTAGAGGCCAAGAAAAACACATGTTCTTTATACACTCCTTGAACATCACCTTCTGTCAATAGGTATGGAGGGTTGAAGCACACAGGAAGACATTCGTTTTTCTAAACATTAACTCTCAAATTGAAAGAATTGGTTAGAGACAATACACCCATAGCCATTTCCTACTTAGGAGGGCCCTTATAATTGTCCAAAACATGGCAATATTAGCACTTGTACCACCAATCTTATCACTACTCATAATATTTGACCAATTCAAAAGACCCTTATCTTCACATTGTTTAAAGTATGTGAAAATATTCTTAATCATCTTAAAGATCATGTTATTACATTATCCATAGACCTTTTTCCATAAATCTTCTATTATTTTTTTACAAATTAATTTAAAAACTCATGTAATCTTTAAACAACGTATCATTATCACTCACTCACTTTGCAATTTCCTTTCCCACTTCAGCTTATGTTAGCTTTTATAAAATGAGAGGGGAAAATGAGAAAAATAATAATTTTTTAAATATGAGGGAAATTGAAGAAACTAATAATTTTAATAAAATAAAAGGCCAAAATTGAAAAGGAAGTTATAAAAAGGGCAAATGAGCATTCTCCTAGTTTTGGTCATTTGTATTTTCAAAGCAATTTCCTTTCCCACTTCAGCTTATGTTAGCTTTTATAAAATAAGAGGTAAAAATGAAAAAAATAATATTTTTTTAAATAGGAGGGAAATTGAAAAAAATAATAATTTTAATAAAATAAAAAGCCAAAAATGAAAAGGAAATTGTCAAAAGGGAAAATGAGCATTCTCCTTATTTTGGTCATTTGTATTTTTGAAGAAGAAAACTCTCAGAGAGTTTGGAATCCTGTGAGGCTATGGTGTCCAAAAATCCCATTGGGAAAATTAGTTTTGGTGGTGAGAAACCAGCCCTAGGTAGATTGGAGCTAGATTTCTCCATTGACTGCATTGCCATGGAAGCAAAATTTGACATTAGTGCTGCCCTTGCTAGATTGGAGCAAGATTTCTGCATTGCCGTGGAAGCAAAATTTGGCATTGGTGTCGCCCTAGCTAGATTGGAGCGAGAGTTATGCATTGCTATGGAAGCAAAATTTGACATTGGTGCCACCCTAGCTATATTGGAGTGAGATTTCTACATTGTCGTGGAACCAAAATTTGACATTGGTGCAAATTGGGCAGGATTTGGAACTCGGGAAGGTACTAATTTCATGAATTATTCCACAAATATTTGTGCCACGAGATAAATTTGTAATTGCATGTTTGATGAGCGAAGTTCTAGAGATTTTGGGGTGCAATTCTCTTTCTATTGGTGTCTGAAGTTTTGTATGGTAGAATAAAGGTTGAAATGCTTAATCAAGGGTGTTTAGTTCCCAACAATTGCTAAACGAAATCCTGAGAAAAATAATTAAGTGTTGGTTGGTTCTGAATGGCTTAAAGAGCGTAATTCTCTGAGAAATATCCAAAATTCATTGCCAAGATTTTACAAGGGTAAAATCCCATCAAGAATGGCACCCAAGTTCATTAAATGAGGCACATTCTCTTGGGTGCGCATATACTTTCAATATAAAACTCTCCTTTAACGGGGTTCTATAGCCAAGCAAAGGAACTTTTAAAACTATAGTTGCACAGGAAAAGTCGTATTGAAGCGGCGGAGGAACTTTGACAAACAATGAAAATTTTTGTGACTCAGACACATTCAATGAGTGTCTCCTCGTTCAGGATCAACTTTCCCACAGGGTTCTATAGCCAAGCAACAAACTTTTAATACAATAGCTGCACAAGAAAAGTCATATTGAAGCAGCGGAGGAACTTTGACAAACAGTGAAACATTTTGTTGACTCAGACACATTCAATGAGTGTCTCCTCATTCAGATCAAGTTTCCCACGATTGTTAATATCCAATAGAATTGAAGAGTCAAAATTCTTATACAAATGAATATACAGTAGGTTTCCACGTAGGGTTTAGTCCCTTGCTTTTTGTGGCATTGAAAAATTCCCATGCTTTAGAAGTGTGGCCCTAGCTTGCTTCTCCAACAACCATTTCTACGATAATTAGAGCATCACGTTCACAACAACATGCTTTCATTTACCAAATGTATCTATTAATTTATTAGCCTCTTTGTATTTTATTTCCCTGAAAAGATGCTAAACCAAGGCAGTGTAACTTGAAAAAATAGGAATTCAAACTAGTTCTTTCACGATATTGTATCAAATCCTCTCTTCACCTAGCATGTTTTCAAGTAATCATTGATAAGGATGCCATAAAAATTTTCATCAGGCATGTAATTTTTCATTTTCATGACATTGACTGCATAACATAATCCATTTTTCCGTTTTTTTCACAATCTTTAACTAGCATATGGAAACTCTTGGGCTTAAGAAAAAGGATTCTCTCCTTGATCTCATGGATCAAGTCAAGAGCTTCCTCAATCCTTCTTGTTATATATTAACATTTCAAAAAGAAAGCATAAATTTCTTGCCTGAAAAGATGGGAAAACTTAAACATCTCATCTCCACGAGCTTTGAAAAGTTTTCCTTATTCAGACCAACATCTCACGAGTACCCTATATGCGGGAAAATTCACGATCATATTTTCTGAAAACATCACTGAAGATTTTGGGAGGCTAACTAATGGTTAGCAACAACTTCCCACCTTCCTGGCTTTGTTTTATTAACAAAAAATAGCAGCAAGAGAACATGTTTCTTCAATAAAAATATATTTTGATTGTACATTGGGGAGCCTTAGGACTAGTCTAATGTATTCAATTACTATATTTATTTCACGTAAATAATTCTTGTAGTTAAATAATGCAGTAATAACTGAAGCAAATTTATCTCAAGCATTGTCATTAGTAGAAGGAAGGATTTCAATCATTGTTTCAATTCCATCATTTCCAATACTATCTTCAATACAGATCTTAAGGCCTCCAAAACATGAACTTTTGTTTTTGGTAAGTCACCAGTTATAAAAGTAATGAGTTGGCTGATATTTCTACTATTTGATTTATGGGTGAAATGGTTCAGTATCTTTGCAGTAATTTATTTCCGCTTGGACTACCACTTTTTCAACAACCCAATAAATGCAGGTACATCATCTGCACTTTCAAAACATGAATGGATATCTTCACTACGATTACGGAGGTTCACAATAACATTTTTAGAGTGCTTTTTCACTTTTGAAGATCCAATCTCCAGAATATGGACTAGAGGAGGTATGCCACCTGCCGCAATAATTTCCCATTTGCTTTCGTCATTTTCATTTGACAACATACAAAGCAAGGCCACTACACATTCCTACTGCTACTTGAAGAAAGGTCAAGAATCAAAATCAAGTGTTCTACTCCTTCCCTGCCTTGAATGGCATGCCACATATTATTTGCACTGTTGTAGAGAATTTTAAGAGACCTTATGAGTTCCTCCTGAACATCATCTGCAACCCTTATAAGTAAACCCACTAGCAAACACTTGTCTTCTGCATTTTGGAGCTTGCTACTTAAGTAGCTATTTCCATACAAGCTAGCAAGGGCTTCTAATGTATGCTCTTGAACTAGAAAAGGTGATCAAGCCTTGAATTGCTTAATCAATACTTGTTCAATAAATACATTTTCTAGTGAATTATGAAAAATAGGCTGTGAATTTTTCCAGGAACATTTATTAGCATACCAAGTGTAGTTGAGAGAACATACTTTGGATAGTGGGATACAACCTTCAGTTCTGGCAAGAGTATACAAAATCACCCTTGGGCAATTAACTGCTAACATATTCACATCAATTTTTTTCTCACTGACTTCATCTTTGCTTTAGGGAAGTTTTCATTGTGGATCTTTTTTGCAATTCCTTGCCTTAGGTTACAATTTATTCTATTAGAGAAAAAAGAAAAAATACACATAATAACATTAAAAGATGTTTGCAATTTTCATTAACAACCTCCTAGATTTGTGAAAGTGCTTCTTTTAAACTCAAGAAACATTAAAATTGGCCCAAAGAGCATGCTACAATTTAATTTTCCTGAGAACTTTCATTTCTACATTTCATGAAATGCAATTTCACAAGCTTGAGAACATTAAAAATTATATTAGCCTCTATGTAAACTTTAACCACATTGATTTCTACATACGAAACTGATAAATGGAGCATGGGATATATGGCACTAAAAGTACCTTGCTTTTTTGGACAATTTTAACTTGAAAACGAGTTGAAATTATCCTAAATCTCTGAGTTCCACTTCTGTAAGGGTGTTTTCTCCATGAAACTAGGCCCCAGAAATGGGGCGACCTAAGTTCCCCATATCAGACACTGAGATGTGGATGGCATGGACTTATTCTGATATTCTTTGCAAGCCCAAATTTATGTATCTCATTTTTTAATCAGCCTTTGAGTGCAACGTTAATTATAATTCTCTTATGTAATCATTGAACCATTTAGTTTTTTTTTCAACAATATTAAAGTACTTTCTTTTTGTGTTGGAAACACCATTCAAAAACTTCTAGAGAGGCATCCCAAGCTATTGGACAACAAATATTTTACTTAAAGAGATCATAGAGTCTTAATGTTACAACTTACATATCAAAATAGCATACTGGAAATGGAAGTTTGTGCAATAGTTTTCACATTCTGATAGCACATTTGACAACCTAGCCTCTCTCTATCATCCCATTCCAAAAAACCTCAGGTTTTCCATCTATATCTAAAGAATACATAAAAAACAATTTTTTTTTAAGATTGAGCAGAATCCTTTTTTAGGCCATTTCTTCACAAGTTCTGAAGCTTTATTTCTCTCACTTTCTCCCAAGTATGCATAAATAAGAGTAGTATAAATAAGGGCATCACCAAAAAGACCCCTCCAAACATTTTATTGAATGTGTTTTTGTCCCTGATCAAGTTTCCTAACCTCGAATGGTGTTACTATATAAAAAACATCTTCAGATAAACCTCTTTCAAAAAAATCATCAAGAAGCTTCAGAGCTTCCTCTTCATTGTGTTGAAAGAAATAGCCATCAATTAGCCATGAGTAAACACTAAAATTAGGCATAAACCTGCAATCATAATTTTAAATAGGACCTCCGTTGCTTCATTTATTTCCCAAACTTTCAAAATCCATGAATAAAATCCTTGTATGTATACACAAAAAATTATCCCGCTTTGTAACATCTTGTTGTGAAGTTTCGAGGCATTAGCCATGTTACCTCTCTTGCACTATGAATTGATCAACATATCGCATGTGAAGCGCTCAAGTTCATGACCCTTCTCCATTTCGCGCAAAAGGTTATTAGCTTCTTCCAATTTCCCTTCCTCATAGAGCTTATGGAGGAGGACACCGTATGTCACCATTCCTGGCACTAGCCCTTTCATCCCGCAATCTGAAATGCCCAATCATATTATCTTCTCTACAATCGCCATCAATTAGGGTAGTATATGTTACATTATTTGGAATAAGATCACCCATTTCGTTCAAAATATTCAGTGCACACCTCAATCTACCTTCTTTAAAAAATCCATGTATCAGAGTGTTGTATGTTACAATATCAGGGGAAGAACCTTTGCTTGCAATCTTGGAAGGAAATTGAATGCATTTTTAGTGTCCCCTTCCTTGTAGTATCCTTGAATGAGCAACATTGTGAGTAACAATATTTGGTAGCATGCATTTAGGCATCATTTCCTCTATAAGGGCATTTGCTTTAATCATCTTGCCTCCTTTGGAGAGACCACTAATGAGTGCAATATAAATGACAACCGTGAGTTTGATATAACTGTCCATCATTCCATCAAACAATTTGAAAGCATCGTCCATTTTGGCTTGCTTGGAATACCCATTTATCATAATAGAATACAAGATGGTATTAGAAGGTATGTTTATGGTCCTCATCTATTTGAAAATAGCCTCTGCCTCATGCTACCCCATCAATGCACATCAACACACATCAAATGGCTTATCATGAATATATTCCAGCACATTGCCAGTCATTGCTAAATGATGAAGTGTTCCATTTTAAATTTCCCAAGCTCATCGTTCCTTCAGTTATTGATATATGCGGTGCTCAAAGAAAATCAGAGTAGAGGACACTGCATAAAACCATGCCCTTGGGATTGCAAATTGTCATGAATTAATATTTATTGTTCCACATAGTTGATGCTATGACTCCCTTCAACTTGACTATGGAGAATGATAATTCTCACCTCCTTACACCTGTTCCAGAATAAGATAAAACAAATTCAAAATTAGTTGTGATAATGGATCTTTATGTAATGCACGCTTGAATTTTTATTAGATCTGCAGATAAACTAGTTCCTGGGAAAATACACAGATTTGTTTGATGTAATATCATTCCACCAAGACACACTCCACTACCTGATCTCACTTCTCTAATACCATGTTGAAAAACCTTTTCTAATCCATAGATAATTACTTGTGATATTATTTGTCGGAAATAATACTGAGAGGGGGGGTGAATCAGTATTATCAAACTCTTATCAATTTATACAAATATTTTTAGATCTGACAATTGAAACTTGCATATACCTTCCTAACTTATAATTTAATTTATTCTTCAGAAGTTTGTCATTAATCCGTATGTGAAAACCATAGAATAATGAGCAGGAACACAAAATAGACAGTCACACCAAGGAACACAAGATGTAAGGTGGAAACCCAATGTGGGTGAAAACCACCTGCTGCAATATGTCTCTATCTTCTTTCAATTAGAAACTTCTTCTTACAATGATTTTGTACTGGTGCAGTCTTTTACCAGTACGTAGTGTTGAAAAGTGTGCAACAAGAAATGCTTGTTGAGAATGCAACAAGATGATGGATCTTAGTGGAAAAGAGTCGCCTTCACTAAGTGGGCCCACAGGCTATTTTTGGCGCAAGTCTATTTTTAGACTATGTCTATTTTTAGACATATGGATCATGTCTATGGATTGCAGGTTGATGTTTATGGATGATTGATCAAGTTGGGAAAAATAGATGGACTTCTATTTTTGGATCACAGCGGAGTGACTGCTTAGTCTAAATATAGAACAGTCAAATATTATTAGCTCATAATAATATTTAGACTATAAACTTGTCTTATTCTCTTGGAGCACTTCAGGATGAGCTACGGATGTGGTACATGCAGATCCCAGAAGGAAATACATGGTTACCTATGGGATGACTAATATTTGCATGCAGGACTTCAGTTAGAACTCAAGTGAGTTGAGTTTAGTTGACTGGAGGTGCAGTTGATGGAGTTGTGTTCAGTTTAGCTTTGTTAAACTGGTTGTATTTAGTCTAACTGGCGAATAGACTAGAGATGAGTTGGGTGAAATAGTTATTAATTAATTCACAAGTTATTAACTCATAATACAACTAATGAATACATCAGTTAACTCAGTTGCATGTCAGTGCATGTTCAGTTCATCAGGGACAGGTGTTAGAGAATCAGATTGCTATCAGTTGTGACTATAGTTGTGCATCAGATCTTGCACAATCAAGGGATTGAGTATGCCAATGAGTTTGCCCATATTGTAGCTTGTGCTCATGATTTAGCCAAGTAAATACGTGGTTGCCTTGGTATTATCATCAGTTCTTGAGCAGGTATTGAGCAGCGGAGGCAGGCAAGCAGCGAAGGAGATTTGAGCCAGTGATTGATTCAGATCTGAGCTGTATTGTGTGTAACAGAGGTGGAGATACTTGTGAGAAGTATTATGCTGTGTAATGTTACATGACTCAATCATTAATATACAGATAGTTGGGGTTTTTAGCGAGATGCTTTCCCCGGGATACATACTGTGTTATTGTGTGAATGCTCTTGATGTTTTATTGTTATTGATGCTGCTATATTGATGATCAACGTAGAGGAGCTTATGTATTGTGTATGTTTTCTGCAATAGTACATGATCAGGATAATCTCCATTGAATATGTGTTAAATTATTCAAAATTTCTACACTTCAAATAAAAAATTTGACCATTGGTTGGTGTGTCTAGGTCAATGCTACTCCCTTCAACATTCATGGTTATCATTATTCATCATGGTCATGTCATTTTTCAAGTGTTACAGGTCATGGATCAGTTAAATAATCCTATAGGTATTGGTCTAGGTCATGAATTGTAATTGTCATCATTATGTAAGTTTTAAGCTTAAAAAGGCCATGTCTATGGTCTTGAGTCCACACATAAGGGAGTTAACATATTAGGATGCATATGAAATACATGTAAAGGTACTATTTCAACTTATAAAATTATTACTGCAAAACAATTCACTTTGGTTTCAAAATAGAGGATGATGTCATGCCATGACAAATACAAAAGGTGAAATTTACTCTTAAAAAGATCATACAAGCATTTATATTGATAATTGCATTGGCACTGAGCACTAACACATCAACAAAGGTCATCCAATCAAGTTCAACACTGAATTGCAACTTCAAAAGGTGTTTTCTATTCTTTGCAACATTTTCACTCCCAAAAGCAAGGATTTCATCTGCAGGGGTTTTTTGGGGCTAGTAAAGGTTTGATTAGTTGATTGACATGTTATTTGAAGCTATTTCCATCTTCTTTCATCAGTTTTTTTCATCGTTTGAGTGGTTCAAACCTCCCGTAGATGCCACACTACGTTTTGGTGGGTGAAGATCCATATTTCGAAATTGGAAACAATTTCTTAGTTCCATACCTATCCTACCCTTCCTCATACTCAAATACACTCACCACAACCTTCATTTCCCTTCCCCACTCATTTCCCTAACCCCTAGGCCTAACTCGAGTCTCCACGCTGGATTTTTGGCAGTTTTCAGGTTAAGACTATGTTTAAATTCCCTACAGAAATCCCTTCACTATTTTCATCATTTTTCACCTCCCTAAACTTCATAACACATCTCCCTACCTCCCCAATTTTTATTACCCACATATCTCTTCCCTAACCCCTTCATTCCCTCACCTAAATATACTAATCACAATCCCATACTCCCTCTAAAAAAACTCTGTTTTCCCATCTTTGTGGTTGGGGTTTTTTCTTTGCAATTGCGAATAACGGAGGGAGGAAAGAAACCATACAACCAAGGAGATATAGAACCAAGGGCATGAAGAGGAAAGGACACCAAATGAGTGAGACATATACACCTTTGGAGCAACAAGACATTAACAAATACATTGAACAAGATTTTGAGAAAAATAGGGAGTATTGGCTGGATAAATTTAATTGCCACTTGGAGAAGCCCCTTAAAAGGGCCAACAAGGCCACCAATGTGCAAAGGCACATGACTAGACATTATTACACCAAAAACAGGGTTTCCCAAATCAGAATTCAAAAGTTGAAGAGAAAACTAAGGGAAACCCTAATTCAGCAAAACAAGGGGGAAAAGCTTGAGTTGTTGGTTGAGTCTTCACTCATAGCTTGAAGAATCATTACCTAGCTCCAAGGAACAAATTTCAAACACTTTGCACATATTTTGGAATTTTTTGAAGATTTTGAGCATTTTGGAAATTTTACACAGTTTTTGGGCAAAAAAGGTAGCGTGTCTCATGCTACGTTTTTGCTGGATGCATCCAAATCATGAAAATTTTACATTTTTGGATTCCTTATGACCTGCACATTAAATTTATTTAATTGGATATCCATGTTAGCAACTTTTTCTAGGTAAAAAAGTTAAAAAAGTACGCAACAAACACATTTCTGCCATGCTTTTCAGAGGCACACTACGTTTTTTGAGTAGTTGTGGGAGAAATGGTTTTTGGAGGTCTAGAAGTAATAGTTTTCAATCCATGAAGATTCTACGGTGTAGTAGACAGGCACCGATTTCTCAAGCATTTTTTAGATCTTGATTTGTAGCTCTGAAACCCCTCCAAAAGTCACTTACAAGCAGCATGCTACGTTTTCTCCACACACGCTATCTTTTCAGGCAATTCACTACATTTTTGCCTGGAACTCATTTTTCTCAGTTTTCTCAGTCCAGTTCGACTTTTGCTGATGTAATTTGTCATTTTAGGGGTTGTGATGATGCATTGAGGTGTAGAGGTCATCTCAGCCAATATTATCATTTTATTATAATGATGAAATCAGATTTATAATTTTATAAATATTACAAATTAAAATAATATAATAAAACATTAACAAAATTTAACTAAATAATCTTTTTCTCCCCCAAATTCAAAGATACAATTTTGAACTAGAATATTTAAAATATTCCTTTGAATATATAAATGTAAACAATCCTCAATAACCTTCATACACCTCAAGTTTGCAAATTAAATAAATTGAATTTGTGATTTTGAAATATTTTCACCTTTTCCAATTACATACCTATATGCAGCTAAAATATCCCCTCTAATCTCACATTTAAAAATGCTAATTTCCTCTCTTCATATAAATGCTTGATATGTCAATTACATAAATAGACATATCGTCCTTTTTTATGGAATTGTTTCTAAAATACAGCTAGCTCTGATGCTGCACGTTACAGTGCATCATGCAGCTTAATACCAAGCGACATTCCAAATATGAAAATAGCATTATCGTGAGAATTAAACGATGCTTTTACCACTGTACTTAACTGTTCTGTCTGCTCAAAATTATAAATACAACCTAATAGCTTAACTATTTTTTTGCGTTACAAGTAAATCAAACGGTAATGTACATATTTAAATATTTCATACGTTTTTATTATTATTTCAGATATGTGCATAAAAGGTAACTGCAAGTCGCCACAGAAGTTTGATTCAAGCTCCTTTGCGAACAAGAAAGGCAACAACCAGGTCGAGCGTATTGGGCGAGTACTCTTCATAATTCGCAGCGGCTCTGTTAGCAAACCTGGAGAAAAACTCATCTACCAGATGTTCATCCGCCCCCAAGTGAGTGGCCACAATATTCTCAAACATTGCTCTGTAAAAGTTCCCTACAGTTCTCCCAAACATGGCTTCTTCTCCTTCTCTAACCTCGCAAAGTGGATGCAACGGAAAACACTTCAGAAGCCTCATGCTCACTATTTCAAATGAGTTCTCCGTCTTTACTATGCTCTGCAACTCCTCCACACTTGGATCGTAGAATGGAATGTTGAAGGAGTCCAGTTTCTCCTCCTCAATCAAACCCTGCCACTCCAACACGATCACATATCGAATATATTCAAAACTAATTACGACATATTTATATGAATTATGTAATTTACCTCATCCACCAGCTCCTTAAATGCAGCTTCCATGTAATGAGCGCAAGCTGAGAACCCGCGTTGTTCCTTTTGTAAGATTTTGAGAAACAGTGATCTAGATTTGCAAAACAATAAACAAGCTTGCAAGAGAAGGAAGGAAGCAAGCAAGAATTGAAAAAAGAATGAAAATCCATCTATTCTACCATATTGGTTTAGAATATATACATAAAGGCAACTAAGTTAAGCTTAGTTGTGCATGCAATAACTAAAGCTAACTAAAGCTTGTACATGTAATCATTAAAGCTAACTCAAGCAATAAGTTAACTGAAGCTAATCTAGCTGCATGTACACCAAGACACATAGTCTAAGTGCATGTACACCAACACCCCCCCTTAAGCATAACTTAGGTGAGTGTGATGCAAAATGAATGAGTCCCGGCAACACGGCCATTTTAGGTACCCATATACAATGCATAAAAAAATAGAGGAAAGAGGAAAAACCCAGTGGGAAGAAAACCCCCCTCAAAAATATAATGCAAAAGTAGAAAAGACAACTACTAAACAGTTGTGTCCTTCACCCGATCTCGCAGTCGGGAATCGAAACTTCTGCTCTTGAAATACTTCTGGAGGAGCACTTCCTGGAGTGTTAGTTTGAGCTCCTCAGGAAGCTCCAGGTGACCTGTAAAGAAGGGCTGACACATACCATTCCACATCTTGGCCACATCGTCGTCCGTCAACATGAGGCTGGGGCGATGAATAACCTGATGATGAGTGTAGAATGTGGATCTATCGAATTCGTTGAGCTTGGCATCAATGGCGAATCTGAGAGGCAGGTCTAGATTCGAAATGAATAGACGGCCGAAGGATATCAGGTCTGCATGGCCTTTCGACACGACTTCCATTCCACTTTCTCTTACATATCCCCCGCTCTGCATCAGCAATCCACTGTACTCCCCTCTCACTGTGCTCCACATCTCTACATTCATCTTCTCGGATTCCTGTGGATCACCTTCCTTGAGGCCCTCCCTGGTAAACCGTGGTTCGGTGACATGCAGATAGGCCAGAGGGTAACCATTCAGGAAACGAATTAAGTGCTGAGTGAGAGCCAGAGGGTCGGAATCCTTTGCCCCATTGTGGTCTATGATGGTAGATAGTCGTATAGCGGTGCGCTCAGCCCCGATCTCCTCCACCACCGCCTCCACAATTTCACAGGCGAAACGGCAGCTGTTCTCAATGCTTCCGCTATATTTGTCGGTTTGGGCGTTGACGCCGTCTTTGAGAAATTGATCGATCAGGTAACCATGAGCTCCGTTTATTTCCACACCGTCGAACCCCGCTGACATTGCATTTCTGGCAGACCGGCGAAATTGGTCGACTATTTCAGAGATTTCTGTCGTCGCGAGAGCATGGGGTTGGGAGCAGGTGTCCCTAGAGCCGTCTGGCATCAAGATGCTCCACTGTTGTGGAATCTGCTTGTTGATGGAGTACAGCGGGGCTTCTTGGTTGGGCTGATAAATTGTGTGCGATGCCCGGCGAACATGCCATATCTGGCAGAAAATGATACCGCCCTTCTCATGAACTGCGTCTACAACATCTTTCCAGGCCTTGATTTGATCATCTTTAATTCGCCCAATGAGAAACAGGTATCCATCGCTATCAAGGTAACTGAGGTCTCCGGTGTGAAACCACCCGAACTGAAAAGCGGTTTTATTGGCTTCTGGGTTATTTTGATAACCCTGTGTAACATTCAAACCCCGTATATAGACCTCACCGCTACATCCCTGTTTCTGAACAACTCCGTTGTGATCCAGAATGGCTAATTCCTGCCCTACCGCCTTGCCCACGGATCCAGGTTTATGAACACCACGATGTGGCAACGGATTTGACGTCATCAAATGAGAAGCCTCTGTCATTGTGTAAGCTTCAAGAACAGGAGCGCCGAAGGCTTGCTCCAGATGCTCCAGTATTGCTGGAGCCAGAGAGGCGCTGCAGCTTCTGATGAATCGTAGCTTTGGATACTCGCTCTCAGGCTTTGCGATGTGCCTCTCTAGCAAAATTTGGTGAACGGTAGGCACCGTTGTGTACCAAGTAGCACCGTAGGTTTTCATATCGTTCCAGATTATTGAGGCCGAGAATCGACCGGCAGACGGAATTACGACGCTTCCGCCTTGTTGGTGTTTCTCTTTGACAAAGCGGCTCCAACCCTTGGTGAGCATGTAGCTCTGGCTGCTGTTTTTTTTCTGGTTGAAGGTGCCAAGCCACACACGCTGATGCTTCTCATAAGTCTGCGTGCCCCAACGCCCGTTGCCCTGCATGTAGACATAGTAGGGGTAGACGTTGAGCATCAGGTAGGAATTTGTGTCGCGCAGGAAGGCCAGCAGCGGTATCATCACGCTATTCCAGGAGGAGTTGTGGTAGTAATCTGCAGCTTCGATGCGCAGGTAATGCTGCTGCTCCGACGCCTGGCTACAAGATGGCTCCAGATTGCTATAACACCCCTGCGTCACGTCCAGGTTTTGGATCTTGTTAAATTGATCCGGAGTCCCGTAGCCAGGGCAGCTGCACTGCCCAGTGTCACAGATGCCATAAGGCCCGCAGGCTTTGGGCAGAAGGCAATTCTTATTTGATGGGTCCAGTGCGAAATCCGTGCTCCAATTTGTGGCATTCGTTTGTCCCGCCATGGGAGTGAGTCGAAACTCCGCTCCGACAAGCAAGCCAATGGAGCCATGCGACCAGGGCACTGCATGGAAGAGGTCAGAGTACTCATTATCAGCAGTGACCCTCACCAGAGACCCATCAGCCAAGACGAGTTCATAGGCAACGCATGTATCGGAAAAGAGGCCTGGCGGGTGGCTGCTGCACTCGATGCCGTAGCCATTGATGACCCCGCCCACGGTGAGATCATCGAGCTCGGGGAGCACCTGGGGCGCCATGCCTAGAGGCAACACGGCGGCACTAACCTCTGACATGCAAACCATGGTCTCATCAAGGATATCACTCCTGCTGCGCCATTTTTGTGTTGAAGGTGGTCGAGAATCTTCTGAACTACGTGCAGAAGTATGATCTCGATGTTCAACAACTGGTGGTCTAACAGGGGTCACAAGAAGAGACTCATCGTCATCAGAATGCTGGTATGAAGTTTCATCTGCATACTCATCAATGAGTGGTGATGGAAACTTGGTAACAAGTTCATCTACTGGTGCATGCGAAATATCTTCGTCAAAGTGACCAAGAGAAAAGAGAAAAGATTGCCATATTTCATCCTGTTTTCCAAACAATCTT
>APFE030190947.1:0-16470 GCA_000404065.3 Pinus taeda
AAAAATGACAAGAGATAGGGTTAGAAATACGATACAAAGGATGCCTACGGCATCAGATGTGTTCAATATAGTGCGTACTGAGCATTTGCCTGCTTTCAGGCAAATCTGTCGGCTGCTTGTCGGATGTACCATGTCCAATTCTGCATATGGTAGGACTTTTTCCTATCCGAAAATCAAGCTGCTCGCGGCCGTCTGATGCATCAAATCTTCTTCTCATTTTCTTTTTCTTGCGCTTTTTCTTTGAGGCAGGCTGGATTACTGATGATATGGAACTTTCTGTTTCAAAGCTTTTAGATGAAGTGTGTAAGATACGCGTGACATGTTTTTCTTCATCTTGCATCTGATCTTTATCGTTCTTAAGTTTATCTGGATCACCTTCAATTAACCCCCTTTCAATCGAACCAATGACCTCCTCATGATAAGATGTAGCTTGTTGCAACAAATGAGAAGACTCCTGATTTATTGATGTCTCCTGTATTGTAATGGCATTTATCTGGCTAGAGTGTTCAACCTTTATAGCACTGATTTCCCTGGTATGATCTTCTTTCATGGTCATCATATTTTCTTCTAAGCCTGACAACTTGCTTCTCATAAAACTAATTTCTGTGTCGTGATTAACCTTCATGGCCTCAATTTCCTTAGCATGTTGATTTTGCATGATCTCCAGCTCCCTATTACGTTGTTCGAGGTGGGCACATAAAGTTCTGACATCATTGGCATAATTAGTTTGATTGATCTCCATATTTTTCACCAGCAACATTAGTTCTTGTATAATTTGCTTTTGATCTTCCTTTTCATTATCATTTGTCCCTGTTTTTCCATTATCATAAATCTGATCTGTAATGGCACAAGTCGATGGCACATTTTGACATGAAGCATTGTCCTGGAATCTTTTACCGATAGCTGGCTCTTTTTCATTCTGCTGCACAGTTTTAGGGGCACAAGGCGGACTATCCGGATAACCACATCTATCTTTAAAAGCATTGACAATGTCTTGTAACGAAGTGAAAGAATTTTCAGGACAATTATTAAACCAATTCAAAGCATCACCCTCTAAAGAAAAGACAAAAAGACGCATTTTGACATCTTCGGGATCGTACCGAGGGGGTCTACAATACATCATCATTATACGAGTGAACCTGTTTAAATGTTGTCTAACAGTGACCGAATCACCACCCGAGAACTTAGGTAATTTAGAGATGGCCACTTCCGGAATGTCATGGAGGTCATCAAAAGGACATGGTTTAAACGAATAATCCATGATGAATAACAAGGGACCAAATGGATGATAGAACGAGATTTCTGCTCAAGAAAATTAACAAATGAAAGAAGTGGAGTCGCCACTTGAACAATAAATCTGATCCTAAGATCTAAAAGGGTACCAGCAAGCAGATATGAGGAAGGTTTCTTGTCTGGGAAAAAAAAATGAGAAAATGGAGTCGCTACCCAAACAAGAAACAAAACCGAAGAGATGCTGCTGATATGTGATGAAAAGATGCCAAAATATTGAATCTGCCAGCTCAAATGAGGGATGAGAAAGATGAAAGAATAATGAGAGATGAGTAGATGAATGTCGTTGAAACGCCAAGGACAGAAAAACTCTATCCCCGGCAACGGCGCCAAAAAATGTTGTCGCGCAGATTGGCACGACAACGCTCAGACCGGGGGCTGTCACTCTGATCCCCGATCCCTCCGTTTAAGCCTGTCTCCCACGGCTAAGGGGGGTAGACCCTGAGAGATGATGAAGACCAACTGCCGACCAGTTGGTTGGGAGACACGAGACACGATTAAGATAAGCACTAAAATGATTTGATTAGTTAGCAGACCAGTGCCTTGAGAGATCATTATTAAGATGATTACTTGTTAAATGATATAGAAACGTGAAACGTGAACAACAATCATTTGTCATCAGCTAGATCACAGTGCTCTTAGAATGACCCAAATGATATCCAGCAACTGAAGATTTAAAAAAGATGAATGCATCAAACCACCACGAGTTATAAACCATTAACTAGATATCATATTTGTATCTCGACTTGAAACTTCAGATCTCAGCGTAAAAGATATAACATGAAAACAACTGAATCTGGCAACAAAAATAATTTTTTATTTTATATTTTTCATGATGAAAACAAATGCTTTAAAACGAAAGAAGAAAATATGCGATGATTTCTTCAGATAGAAAACAAGCAAAGGGCTCAAGAAACCCCCTCTTAAATAAATCTTTTTGACGTCTTATGAGATTGCTGGCTTGAACAACTTATGGGACCTTTGATATCCTTGGAGTGGACTATTCCCACCGAAGAAGTCCTCGCACTCCAATAGAGCGGCAACCTACCCTTGAAAACAGAAAAAACTTGCAAAGGATTGTTAATGCAAAAAAGATTGGATATAGACCAGTTGAGCTTGTCATTCAACCGAAAAATGGACAGCCTACAACAAGTGTACAAAATATACCAAGCCCAAAGGAGATTTGAGATAGCTGCAAATCTCTCCTCCCTAGACAATAGTGCCTTCAGGCAAATGCACGAAGAAAAACAACTAGCTAGCAAATGAAAATCAACGACACAGGTATACCTCATGTACCAAAGCATGCACCACAAGAGAAGCTAGTAACCCCAAAAACTTTTATTTATTTATATGAAAGCTGAGTACAAAATCCGGCAGAGTCTCCGCAAGCCCAATAGCTCGTTCTATCCCTACAACAAGAGCCCAAGGCTCATATAAATAAGAAATGGGAGACATCCCAATGAAAAAAAGAAATGACAAGTAACTTGATGAAAATCCCAATGCAGCAAGTAAAATGCCAAGTGGCAGATATGTGGATTTGCTGCCCATAAACTGATGATAACTGCCCTTGACTGCTGTAAATAACTGCCAACGTAGATACCTGAGTTGACTGCTGTTGCAGAACTGCCCACCAGATTGCAAACTGTGTTAAACTGCTGTATATACACATGGGCTGCCACGTTAAATGCTGAACTTAGACTGCTGGACTTGCGTAGAACTGTGTGCTGACTTGCAAAGTAACTGCTGACTGCCCATATAAACAGCGCTGAATATATGCCGTAGACTTGCCAACAAATCTGTTGACAACATAAACATATATGGACTGCCCACGTAATGCTGAACTATGAGAGGGCCCACGGAACATGTGAAAAAATCTGCAACGTACATACCTTGATATGCCACGTAAATGCTGAGGACATACGTACGGTGCAGACGGAATTCATTGGCATGTGCTTATTTCATGGCTGAGCCAAGGTGGGGTCCATACCCACTCATTAACTCTAAACATTAACTCTAATTTCCTCAAATTAAATCAAAGTAAAACTTCAAAAATACGATGAACCTCAACGTGGAACTTTGACGGGCCTTGACTTTGACTTTCTTTGACTTGACCCTGAAACTTTATGTGGTGGGCCCCACATTGCTTGCCACATCACCCTTGATCCTCTGCTTGACTTTGGAAAAATTTATAAATTTTTCCAATTATTCATTTTTTTGAATTTCTTCTTCACTTTTGCCACTGCCACTTGAAAAATCGCCTTTTGAGGGACTCTGAGTCATTTTTTGAACCCAAAGTAGACTCTAGGAGAATGCTGGGCCTCTGAGGATGAATTTCGACTGGTCATACGCCCCAGACATCTCCTAAGGCCACTTATTTATGCCTTTACATAAAAAATAATTAAAAAATCCCGTTTTGCGGGAAATTTTTAACTATTAAAAAATCCTACTTAGACCTAGCCAAATTCCACGAAACTTTACGTGTGATCTAGTATGGTAATATACATCGACCCTAGACACTAAGATGTGTCAGGGGCTCAATCTTCAAACCGTCACCTCGGCTTTGGGGTAAAAATGAGTGAAAAAATCCAGAGAATTATCCGCCTCTGAAAAAGAAGGGATAATTAACCGGATAAAAAAAACACTCCAAGGTGTATTCGTTTGCTGATAGAGTCCCGCATCCTAGGCCTGTTACAAATTCAAGAAAATCATCAAACTAGCATCACTTATTACAATTCCTCGCAGGGTGTGGAATTTGGCAACAAAGAAGAAAGATGATGAGAAGATAGGAGAGTTAAAAAACTCTGTTGACTGATGACATCTGATGGTACAAGTGTCCTCTGGATCATCCTTGGGCATGGAGTCTTCACATAATCATCAGGTGCTACTCCAGTAGTCAACAGAACGCTCCCACGCTGCATTGCTTTGAACGTTGCTTTGAATGCTGCCTTGAATGCTGCCTTCCGCCATTGCTTGGCCTGCTCGATCTTGGCCACCTGGGGATCCATTTTCCACTCGTTCCGCACAGGAGTGCTCTTATAAGTGTGCCAATCTGGGAACATGGGCAGCCATGGAGGAATGTTTTTGATAGAGGAGGAATAACTTGTTATAGAGTTTTGTGAACCCAACGTTTCGGACTACTAAGTGAGTCCATCATGAGGGGATACGTCAATAGATATTCTGGAGATATTAATGATGTATCCACGAGCTACATTTCAGGTTATATATATATATATGTTATGAAAAAAGTGATCTAAGAAATTAGGTTGGCCATTATCCATTTAGTTTGTTAATATTCAGATTTTATTTTTATTATTTATTTCTTTAATTTTTTTATTATATTTTTTAATTATTAATTAGTTTATTATTATTATATGTTTAGTTGTTATTAATTATTAATATGTTTAATTAGTTTATTAATTATTAATAAACTAATTAAACATATTAATAATTAATAAACTAATTAAACATAGTTGTTTATTAATTATTAATATGTTTATTAGTTTATTTATTATTAATATTTTAATTAGTTTATTAATTATTAATATGTTTAGTTATATTAATAATTAATAAACAACTAAACATATTAATAATTAATAACTAATTAAACATATTAATAATTAATAAACAACTAAACATATTAAAATTAATAAACTAATTAATTAAAAAAATAAAAATAAAAAATAAATTTAAGAAAATAAATAATAAAAATAAAAATCTGAATATTAACAAACTAAATGGATAATGGCCGACCTAATTTCTTAGATCACTTCTTTCATAACATATATATATATATATATAACATGAAATATAGCTCATGGATACATCATTAATATCTTCAGAATATCTATTGACGCATCCCCTGTTGATGGACTCATTTAGTAGTCTGAAATGTTGGGTTCACACAACTCTATAACAGGTCATTCCTCCTCTATCAAAGACCTTTCCTTACCTGTATGGATTCATTATTTAATGGAGGAATGTGTTCATGAGCTAGGGTTTCCTTCATCTGCAGAAAGGTAGGCAAAAGTTTCCGCTTTTTCACCACAAGGAACCACGGGACTGGGCGGGCGAATGGGATCTCTTCCTAATATCTTTTGCAATTGAAAAGAAGGCTTGCTCCACATTAATGTTTGTTTTGGCACTGGTTTCATAAAAAAAATTTAATGCCATACTCATCTGCAAATGCTTGACCGCGTTCAGTTGAGACAACTCTCTTACTCTGATCCATATCAACCTTGTTGCCAACCAGTATTTTGTTCACATTATCAGAGGCATGCTGCTCAATATTCTTTATCCAGTTCCGAATGTTGTTAAATGATGATTCATCCGTGACATCATACACCAGAGGAATACCCATAGCATTCCGATAGTAAGCTGTTGTAATTGTCCGGGAAAGGCTCTTGACTAGCAGTGTCCCAGATCTGTAATTTAATCCACTTCCCATCAAGCTCAAATATCCTGATCTTAAAGTCAATTCCTATGGTGGTGATGAAACTTGTGGTAAAAGAGTCCTCAGTTGATACGCTCGTGGCCTATGCGTGAGATCGGTGAAGCACTCTGAAACTGGATGCGATTGGTGAAGCACTCAAAATTGGTGCGATCGAACAGCTGCAAGGGTTTTAGCTTTACACCGACTTATTTGCCCTTGTGTTGTCGTCTTTAACACGGTAAATACACAACTTGATTAAATTCTGTGCTTTTCGAATTAGCCATGGCGCTTTGTAATTGCAATTAGAGCAGATAATTTCTGTTGTATCACCCTACATTCATCAAATTGAGTATTGACCTCATAATCGCTCTCATCAAGTTACTTGACGAACGTCTTTGCCCAACTTTATGATTCGCTTCAATCGAGCTAGAGGCGAATATCATCTCTGGGTTTTTTGCATCTACTTGTATAATCCTGCAGCAGTAGCTGCGTTTTGTATTTACTTGTAGCAAAGTCGTAGTAGCATCATAGAGTAATGTGGTCTTTGATATTAGCTGGCAGCCGTATCTGGGCTGTCTTTCATAATTTAAGCGCTTATGCTTTGCATGATCTTCTGCGCCTATAAATTTAGTTTGCAGTTTGTGTGGAGTGCTAGAATTTGCGAGCCAGAGGAAACGGTGGCACATTTGCATTTGAATTTTCTCAGCCCTAGATAAGTCTATAGTATCTGCTTACGTCCAAAATTCATGAGAGGAGTTATTAGCTAGACCGGGGGAAGAGGTTGTGCCTCCATTATTTTTCTAGGCATTTGTGTTATGGTATGTTCTATGCTTATAACAATTTACTTCTTTTCTTATTATATTCCACAGATTAGCAATCACATGTACATAAAGTAAATTGTAGATAGAACATTAAACGATCGACAACAAACAAGCGAAGACCAGAGACACAAGATGTGGCAGCTAGCCAGGGACAAACCCCACAATGTGTGGGGAAACACTTTGATCAAATCTTCTTTTATCTTCAATAATTTAGCAGAGAGCAATAGTACAATAAATCTGATTTATATTAGCAATAGCAAACCCTAGATCAACAACATCAGTGTTAGCGGCTTCATCATCAAACTAGGGCAGACGATATCTCACAAATCGACTGTCGGATCGGCTTGATTCCACCACCAAAAGTTGCGGCTTCCAGAGGAGGTTCAGATGAACTTATAGCGCAGTTCAGATGAGGAGATCTTCTAGTCCTTGCAGGTCAAACTTTACTTCTGCAATTGCAGTGTCAGTTTTGGCAGCTTCTGGCTTCAAAATAGGGCAGTCGATATCTTGCAAACCATCCGTCGGATTGACTTGATTCCACCACCAAAAGTTGTGGCTTTCAGAGGAGGTTCAGATGAACCTACATCGCAGTTCAGATGAGGAAATCTTCTAGTCCACACAGGTCAAACTTTACTTCTGCAATTGCAGCTTCAGTTTTGGCAGCTTCCGGCTTCACATATGTGAGAGAGAGACCCTTTTCTGCGCAGTAGAGAAGAGTCTCTTTTCTGCGCAGTAGAGAGAGAGAGAGATGTGATGAGATGAGTGAGTCCAAATGAGGAAAAGTCCTCCTATATTTATACACAACGTTGGTGTTTGAATAGATGCGACTCTTGGGCTTCTGAGCCTACATGAGTTGTAGGTTGGCTTGATAATAATTCCATAATCAAAATAAATTCATATCCCCATGAATACTTATCGGAATTAGATGATCTTTATATCAATCCTACACCTCTCGACGAGGGGAATCTAATAAAAATAATATCAGCGATGAATAAGATGACCCACATAATGTTTTGCCCTAGTTGCCAATTTTAACGCTCCCTCTCAACTAGGGAGAACTTCATCTGCAATCTGTCTATCGGTCATTACTATTCATCCATCAAATGCACTACCCTGTATAGCTTGACCCTTGCCCTGCTCTGCTCTATTCTGCCTGTTCTGCTTTGTCTTGTTCAGCCTTGTACTGATCTGTGCGGCTCTGCTCTGTCATGCGCTGCTTTGCTTTGTTCTGTTCTGCTCTGCTTTTGTCCAAATTGTGAAGAAGAAGAAATGATCGAGGATGTATCATACTGACTCAAAGTCAGTGTCGGAGTATGTACCACTGGTCCTAGACCAGTCTCAACCGACCCGAAGTCAGCGTCATAGTATGTACAACTCCTACCACTGGTCCTAGACTAGTAACGTCCTCCACTGACTCAAAGTCAGTCTCAGAGTGCGTACCATTGGTCCCAGACCAGTCTCAACCGACCCGAAGTCAGCGTCATAGTATGTACCACTCTCTCTGGTCCCAGACTAGTACTGCACTGACACGAAGTCAGTCTCAGAGTATGTACCACTAGTCCCAGACCAGTCTCAACTGACCCGAAGTCAATGTCATAGTATGGTACAACTCCTACCACTGGTCCCAGACCAGTATCATTGATCCCAGATCAATGGAGGTTATCCTAGCGTAGGGAGTACAGTAGATACAACGATGCGTCCATCGGTACTACTATGGTCCCTAACTTCATTTCCCTGCTCATTGATCAGATGAGAGGTACTTCCCATGAGTCTCAGACTGCATGGGTAGGATGCCTCGATAGGAGAACTAATCAATCCTGTTCCTCATAGGAGAACACATCAACCCTGCTACAATCGCCATGGAGAACACATCAATCCAGGCCGCCATAGAGAACACATCAATCCAAGCCTCACAGGAGAACACACCAATCCTGCTATAGTCGCCATGGAGAGCACATCAATCCAGGCCTCACAGGAGAACACATCAATCCTGCTACAGTCGCCATAGAGAACACATCAATCTAGGCCTCACAAGAGAACACATCAATCCTGCTATAGTCGCCATGGAGAACACATCAATCCAGGCCTCACAGGAGAACTAATCATCCTGCTACACAAGAGAGCGAATCATCTTGTCCCACAAGAGAGCGAATCATCTTGTTCCAGTGTGCACCACTAGGGGAGGGTGAGTCACCCTGTGGTCATATGTTGCTCTAGTAAGAACCGCAAGCCCTCAGAGCTCCCAGAGCTCAATGTATGCAACATGCAGGACCCTTGTACAAGGGTTTCTTGCCGACTCCAAGTCGTTTGGGAAAATCACAGATTAGATATTTCCTCGGGGCTTTGACAAGGTGTATCGACCTGTACATCATCTTAATGTGATGGAGCCTCCTTTCTCATCGACTTACCATATCCTAGATGATGTCTATCTGCTGGAGCAATCGATGAATACGGGATTCCTCAATAATCGAATCCCACCTCTGGTTGTTACAGAAAATCACAGTGGTATCCAATGTAAATTCAAACAGCTCACTGAAGAGCTTTCGCAACCAGACTGCCTCACATGAGGTCATGCTAGCAGCAATATATTCTGCTTCGGCGGTGCTCAAATCCACCGACTTCTACTTCCTACTCATTCAGGATATCGAAGCAGATCCCAAGGTGAAACAGCACCCGGAAGTGCTCTCACGGTCCACCACACTGCCTGCCCAATCAGCATCAGTATATCCAAGCAGTCTTACATCTCCGGCAGTGTATCTTAACACATTGTACCATGAAGATATCTCAGAAGATTCTTGGCATCAATCTAGTGAGGCTCAACTAAATATGAGCTCACAATGCTAACTGCAAAACATATGTTTGGATGGAGGTCAACTAAGAACATCAATGCGAATGAGTTTATGAAACTCAAAGGCATTTCCCAAATCTAGTCCGACATCACTACCATATAACTTCTAAAAGTTAAGATCCTCGAGGTAGTCACAGGCTTGCAGTCCACCATATCCAATATTTTCAGAATCTTCACCACATATTTTCCTTGAGACAGGAAAATTTCCCTTGGCTTCTGCCACACTACAAGTCCTAGGAAATAGTGCATCAGCCCTAGGTCCTTCATTTCAAATTCAGAAGCCAACTCCCTCTTACATTTTTGAATGAGAGGGTGTGCACCTATTAGAAAGAGGTCATCCACATAAACACCAGTATGAGACGTTTATCATCTTCAACCTTAAAGTAAAGGTTAGGATCGACTTCACTCCTAGTGAATCCCAACTTCATCAAGTAGCTGTCAATCCTCTCATACCATGCTCAGGGTGCTTGCTTCAGCCCATAAAGAGCCTTCTTCAACCTGCATACATGAGATTTTCGATCATAAATCTCAAATCCTTCGGGTTGCTCCACGTAGACCTCTTCTTTGATCGAGTCGTGCAAGAACGCAGTCTTGACATCCATCTAATGCAGGTTCCATCCTTGTGAAGCCACAAGGGCTATGATCAAGCGGATGGTCGTATATCTGGCAACAGGTGAAAATATCATAGTCTATACCTTCCTTCTGGGAGAAACCACAAGCAACAAAACGAACCTTATACTTTTCCATACTTCCATTTGCTGCATGCTTTATCTTGTAAAGCCATTTTGAAGTAACAATTGTCTTGTCCGAGGTCTGGGAACTACTTCCCAGACATCATTCTCCATAATAGACTCATATTCTATGGTCATAGCATCCTTACATACTTGATGCTTAACGACATCTGAGAATGATGAAGGCTCATTTTGTATGATCGTGCTCATGATGGTCAGGTATCCCTGATACCTGTTAGGTTTCTTACTTTGACGGAAGGTTCCTTAGGGTGCAGCATGTCTTTCAGCATCATCAAGTATCCCCGTAAGCCATGAAGGCCTCTTCCTAGAAGAGGAAAGCTCATGTGGATGAGGATCAATCGGATCCATGGGTTCTTCTACATCAGGCATTGATTCATCATCCTTTTCTTTCAGTTCCCTGGTGTCGGCTTCTTGAGAGCTCCTCAAAGTCGGAAGATTGTCCACCTTGCTGAGAGCCATATCTTCATCAAAGGTGACATCATGACTAATCACGACTTCCCTTTATCTGGCTACATCGATTCTATAGCCTTTAGTATTTTCACCATAGCCCATGAAAAATCCTTTCTTTCCAGATGCACCCAATTTATTTCTTTCTCTTGCGGCACATGAAAATATACAGGGCTTCCAAAACAAAAATGAGAAACATCAGGTTTCTTACCGGTGAACATTTCTTCAGGAGTCTTGGAACCCAATGCTTGATGAGGGCATTGATTTTGTACATGTACGGCGGTGTTTGTAGTTTCAGCCCATAGAAACTTCGAAAGTCTTTGATCATGTAGCATGGCCCGGACAGCTTCCACAATCGTACGGTTCTTCCTTCCCACCACACCATTCTGCTCAGGAGTATGTGGTGTAGTAGTCTCCCTCTTAATGCAAGCCTTAGATATGCCTGAGTGAACCAACTGTAATATATCAGAGGTCTTACTTTGGCTTGAGGGGAATGGTCCCCTTTTTGAGCTTTCCTTTGGCACATCTTGGACATACACCTTCTTTCTCTACTCAGAATTCGGGCATCCCTGTCACCATTTGTTTTACACCGAGTATAGCTTTGTAATGAAGGGGGGCAAACCTCCGATGCCAAAGTTCGGATTGAAGAGATGTGTCATAAGACATGACACATAGCGGACTTCCATCAACCTTGCCATCGCTGAAGGTTACCTTGTAGCCTTTGTCTTCCATTGCTGAGATGGACACTAGGTTCTTTTTGAGGTCAGGTGCATTTAATACATCCTGGAATTTCTAGCCTTCTTGAATGGTTGTCCTCTTCCTCGATTCCTAGCTCTCCTCTTACCTTTGCTAATGAATTTTTCATTCCTTTGATTGCCATTAGAGGGATTTTGATCATCGTCCTGGTGTGAGTCCTTTCTATCAGGGCACTCCCTTGCATAGTGACCTGCTTTATCGCAGATGTAACATCGTCATTTTCTTCCACCCTTAGGTCCAGCCTTTCCTTTTGATTTAGTCCTGGAATCATTTTTTTTCTTAGCATGAGAAGAAAAGGCAGCAGGAGGACCTTTAGGCATGGGCATTACTTGCTCTTCTTCCCTTGTTTCTTCTTGAATGCATCTAGCCATTAATTCCTCGAAACCATGAATTACATTATTGTTCAGAGGAGTAGTCCTAAACACGTACCATTCAGATGGTAATCCTCCAAGAGTTGTGTGTGCCATTTACCTGTCAGTAATAGCCTCCCCAATAGATAGGAGATCGTTCTTGTTCTCGGTTATTCTTAAGAAGTATGCTTGCATACTCTCATTTTTACCCTTCTTGATTTCCTCGGCTTATTTCTAAGAAACAAAATTTGATTTGCATCATTAACTTTAAATAAACTCACTAGTCTAATGTAGACCACTAAGTGCTTGTCGATAGAGTCTCGGATGATCTTCTGTTTTGACTTCTCCGGTTTTCCATTTGTTCCATGTAGCAGCGGATGCATTTGATGGAGGCTCAACAATATTGCCTCTTACATGGTCCAACACTACTTGATCTTTTAGGGTTAGATCGATAGACATCCTCCATCCGTGATAGTCAGCTTTCTTACGAAGCTTGCCTTCGGCAGAGTGTTGAGGACCCCATAGTTCTTTTAGGATAGCTTCACCAATCTTCTCTTCGGTGATTGCTCTTGCTCTTGCTCGGGCTTTGTCTTCACCTCAGCTCTGATACCATGTTAAGTTATGGTATGTTCTATGCTTATAACAATTTACTTCTTTTCTTATTATATTCCACAGATTAGCAATCGCATGTACATAAAGTAAAGTGCAGATAGAACATTAAACGATCGACAGAAAACAAGCGAAGACAAGACACACAAGATGTGGCAGCTAGCCAGGGACAAACCCCACAATGTGTGGGGAAACCCTTTGATCAAATCTTCTTTTATCTTCAATAATTCAGCAGAGAGAAATAGTACAATAAGTCCGATTTATATCAGCAGTAGCAAACCCTAGATCATCAGCATTAGTATTAGCGGCTTCATCATCAAACTAGGGCAGACGATATCTCACAAATCGATCATCGGATCGGCTTGATTCCACCACCAAAAGTTGCGGCTTTTAGAGGAGGTTCAGATCAACCTATAGTACAATTCAGATGAGGAGATTTTCTAGTCCTCACAGGTCAAACTTTACTTCTTCAATTGCAACTTTAGTTTTGGCAGCTTCCGGCTTCAAACTAGGGAAGTCGATATCTTGCAAACCGTCCGTCGGATTGACTTGATTCCACCACCAAAAGTTGCGGCTTTCAGAGGAGGTTCAAATGAACCTACATCGTAGTTCAGATGTGGAGATCTTCTAGTCCACACAGGTCAAACTTTACTTCTGCAATTGCAGCTTCAGTTTTGGCAGCTTCCAGCTTCACATGTTTGAGAGAGAGACCCTTTTCTGCGCAGTAGAGAAGAGACTCTTTTCTGCGCAGTAGAGAGAGAGAGATGTGATGAGATGAGTGAGTCTAAATGAGGAAAAGTCCTCCTATATTTATACACAACGTTGGTGTTTGAATAGATGTGACTGTTGGGCTTCTGAGCCTTCATGAGTTGTAGGTCTAATTCCATAATCAAAATAAATTCATATCTCCATGAATATTTATCGGAATCGGATGATCTTGATATCAATCCTACACCTCTCGACGTGGGGAATCTAATAAAAATATTATCAGCCATGAATAAGATGACCCACATAAAGTTTTGCCCTGGTTGCCAATTTTAACAGTTTGTATCAACGAATTCGAGCTACACTGGTGGTGCAGTGAACTCTTAACAAAGGTACTGTTGAAATTATAACTCCCGTGGAGCTTATTAAGAAAGGAGACAAGGCTGGTTCTTCCGAGGCAGTTTTGCTGGCAAAGCTTGGCATTCGGCCATTTTCCTATGGATTGATTGTGCAATCTATATACGACAATGGATCGGTATTTGATCCTGAAGTTCTTGATCTCACAGAGGATGATTTAATAGAGAAATTTGCTGCTGGTATTTCTAGTGTGACAACTCTTTCTCTGGCGATTAGTTATCCCAAAATTGCAGCTGTTCCACATGCTATCATCAACAGTTACAAGAATGTATTAGCAATCGCTATTGAACTTGACTATTCTTTTCCACTGGCCGAGAAAGTGAAGGAGTATTTGAAGGATCCAAGCAAGCTTGCAGTTGCTGTTGCCCTAGTTGTGACATTGTATTGTGAGTGAGTGTTGATTCTTGGTTCATAGTTGTGATCAGTGTTGGAAGTGTAAGTTTGATTTGTTGAGAAAAATGGCTAAAATTGATGATGCATTAGAGTTGTTGAATAACCTCATTCATTCCATTGTTCATGATATGGTAAAAAATAGCAAAAATGGTCTCTCTAATATTCGAACTTGTCTAGAAAATGCACAAGAGAAGATTGAATTTTTGCAGCTTGAATCTCAGCTACAACAAGCAGAATTACAACAATGGAGTTGTCATTCTGAACTTGTTCAGAACAATGAAACAAACTCCCATAAACAGCAAGTCAATATTGTTGAAGTTCATTCAGATCCATTGCCCAATAAAGAAGCAGTTGTACACGCAGATGCAGAAATTCAGTCCGCACTTCCCAAATCGGTCATCAGACCTTGGGAAGAGCTTGTCCACAACAAGCACAGAACTGGTTTTGGATATGACAAGGACGTGTCCTTTCATATTCCAGACTACTCCAAACCAATCCAATTTCAAAGTGTTGGATTTCTTCAGGACGGTTCATCTTCCCCTGCTCCTCATTACAGTCCACCTTCAGCTGTTCCAAATTCTGCCCCTCTTCCACAACAGCCACAACAAAGTGTGAAATGCCAACACTGTGATCGAGTTGGCCATCTGAAAGATCACTGTTTTGATCTTCATCCATGTAAGCACTGTCATAAAACCAGTCATTCTTCAAACAGATGCTTCAGAAAAACCAAACCTCCTGCAAAGAACAAAGATTCATCTTGGATGGATCGCTTCTTGGCAATGGGCATCAACAGCAAGAAGATATTTCCAGTCACATGTCAGAACTTGTTCTGAGTATTGAATAGTCTTGGCAGTTGGTTTTTCCATCAATCTCACCTTGTATCTGACAGGGGGGGAAATGATGGTCATCTACAAGCTTCAAAGCCACATCAAGCGAGCTTGAGCCACAACCTGCCACACCAGTTTCAGAGTTGTAGCCAGAGACAAAGATCCCCCTGAACATGTCTTCAGTTGGTAATGCCTCTTCAAAGAATTTGGGACACTTCCTCTAGCAGAAGACTTCATCTTCTTGCTAGTTTTGGAAGAGTTCCAAGAATAGAATTGGGGACAATTCGTCTAGCAGAAGACTGCTTCTTGCCAGTTTTGGAAGAGTTCCAAGAATTGCATTAAGCATTCCAGAGTTGTTGGTCATCCTTAAAACATCACAGGTTGAGACTTCCCTTTTGAGGCTGAAGTTCTCCCTTTTATACGGGGTGAGACCTCCCTTTCATGGTTGAAGGTTTCCCTCTTCAAAACAATAGGAGCACTTCCTCTAGCAGAAGACTTCAGCTTCTTGCCAATTTCGGAAGAGTTCTAAGAATTGCACTAAGCATTCCAGTGTTGGTGGTCATCCTTAAACTACAACCCTTTATACCAACATTTAAGAGAGCACATTCAACCTAGTGCTGCCATGCATTTTTGCACGTTTTGTATTACACCTCTCTTCTTGGACTCATACATAACCCTTTGGATTAAGGGGGGGAATGTTGGACACCTAATCCTGTATGGGTTAGTGTGGAAGCGGAATAGACTAAGGAAGTCCAAGAAACCTTGGGATGTCGAACCCAATGGTCAAACCATGTACTATAAATGTATATCATTTGTTAATAAAAAATGTACTCTCATGTTTTATCTTTCATACTCTTTCTACCATGTGTGTTTAACATAATCAATCATCACTGTCCATTGTCCACATAACAATGTTGCCTTCAATCAGCTTTATCAACAACCAGGCTTACTAGAGACTCTCCCATCTAGGGCTTCACCAAATATGTCACAAGTGCTTGAACATCTTTATTCTGACCATGCTAGGGTTTCTAGATTTCATATCTCAAATCTGGCCATAAACCAGGGTTTCTAGATTTCATATCTCAAATCTTGCCATAAATCAGGGTTTCTCTCAAACCCTAACTTCATAATATCCATCAAACCCTAATACACAAATTGCCTAAGGTTTTCTTCAAAACCTAGAATTCTTTTAGGTCTCCTCCACCTTCTCTTGCTTCCATCAAAGGTGTCTCCATGGAGGTGATCTCCATGACTTTTCTTTAGCCCAACTCTGATACCGTGTTAATTTTTCTTAGGGCTATATTGTTCTTTGCTTTGATAGTTGCATTTCTTCATTAACACATTAAGTTCACCCCATAACATCAAAACATTATTCAAATTTACATCATTATTCATCATCATATGCAACTATGTAGAAAGAACAATATCATCATCATCAATGCAGCGGAACATAAAGGAACAATAGAAGAAAATCATTTACACAGAGACACTAGGATTGGTCGGAGACCAGGGCAAAGCCCACTATGGAGAAAACCCTTGCAAATTCTTCTTCTTATAGATTGTCCTCAAATGATTCAGCAAAAGAGAGTGCAATGATCCATATCTTCATCTATGCAGCTAACCAACAAAAACAACTACAACATCCATGAAACAAACCTAACAAAGCTTATACTTAAAATACTAATTTGGAAATTTGTACTGATTTGTCACTCGCTGCAGTCAACTGTTGAACCTTGCGGTCACTGAGCGAAATCTTTGGACAACTGAGATTTCATCTTTTAGTTCCCAGTTGCATGGAGGAGGAGTCATACGAGCGACTTTAGTAG
>APFE030190966.1:2496-53188 GCA_000404065.3 Pinus taeda
TTACTATGTACATTTGTAACTTACAATCCGACGGTCATGATATGTAGTGATCCGACGGTTCATTCTCTCCTCGGTAGTACCGACACTTGATCCGTGGCTTGACACCTGATTGGTCCATGAATTCTATTTAAAGCGCATGGAGGTTCATTTGTAGGTTAACCGTGCATGAGAGAATCTTATGTAAATTTTCATTCTTTTATTAATAAATTGCCTGTAGTGGCCACCTTGGCACAGGCCATGGACTGTTTCCCTCTTTGAGGGTTTTAACCACGTCAAAATAATGGTGTATTGATATGTGATCTATTTGTGAGTAGTGTCCTTTTGGTGTTCTGTCTGAGGAACTTACCCTGTAAATTCCTACACCTAGGACTATTTGAATTTATTAATAACATTATTCATAGAATTAGATATATTTTCCACCTCATTAAGGGTTAGTTAATATTGGAGTCATCTACAGAGGTGGAGGAATTGCCCAGACGACCAAAAGTGGCTGGAATTCGGGGAAACAAATTCAATAAATCTTGTAGATGCAGTGTTTGAATAATGTTTTTGATGGTGGAAATAGATTCAGCACCATCAAAAACCCCTAAGGCACTTAAAATTATGAAGTTTGATAGCTTTTACTTGGATTTACAAAAATCCCTGTTGGATTTTTTCAAAATATGACCGGAATTTCCATAACTTTCAAAGAAAAAAAACATAATCGTTAGACTATGACGTTAATATTTCCCTTATGTGTAAACCTCATGTTGTCTTTCCCTTTTTATATAAACATACTAAAAAGATCTTTTACACTTTCATGTAATAGATCCTAAAAACATTTTTCAATTTTTTTTTTTTTTTATTGATACCTCAATACAAAATTATGATTTTGGAGACCCCTCTAAAAGTAACTTCCTACTCAATAATAACAACATAAACAATGGACAAATTATTAAAATATAAATTTGGGCCACTCTAAAATCTAAAATTTAAAATTGACCCATTAAAATTTAATTTCCTGCAAACAAATTTACAAATTGCTAAAATCTAATCATTTAATTTCCCTCCATCCTCTTCCACGCTACTTTTCATCCTTAGCAGGTTGGGAGAGGGCTCAAAGCCAATAACACTAAGTAGCTAGGGATTTTACTATAAATAAATTCTATTATGTACTAGGCTTCTGGGCAGACTTGCAGTCCCTTCCTGGTTTGTAGTGCCAAATGCGGAAAGAGAAATACTGGAAGGTAGGTAGGAAATGATACTTGGGGCCCTTAGCAAAGCATCCCTTAAGGGGTGAAAAGATGATTGTGTTATCCCATAATATGAGGGGCATAGGGATGGACACCCAACAATGATCCATGAATAGGCTAATTCAAAAACATCGGCCATCCATTATGTACATTCAAGAGACTATATGTTCCGCTGAAACAGTTCAAAAGTTCCTCCCCAGGTGGTCAATGATGGGTAAGTTGCGTCCCCCACAATAGTTATACAATTCTGGAGATGTAGAATGCTATCTAGGTCAAGAGTGTATAATGAGAAAACAAGAAATAATCTCCCAACCATATCATCTTCCTGTAAATAGCAATACGACCCACCTCTTTTTCAATTTATTGTAGCTGGGATGATTTGACGAAGGCTTAGATATTACACGGTTATGGTGATATTAATAGCCACCTGGAGCCTTCAAAGAGTGCAAGAGTGAGACACTTGGCAAGAACAGATACTGCTTATGCTAAGTGATACATACAAACCAAAGGCACATTGTTCAGTCTATACGGAGAGAACATATACTAGGAGTGGCAATGATTGGCAACCTTATTATGCATTGTTTTATGGCTTGTAACACTGTTTACTCTACAAATGAAGTGTGCTGGAGTTGTTGAAAAGAAATAGAGAATTGATTTGGCCAATACTAAGACAACTGAATATTGAAATGATCCTTCAAAATTGAAGCAACAAGGCGATCAGAGGAGTGAGAGTTTAGCAAATGAAACCCTGAAGATCGATGGAAAACTATCTTAAGGAAGTGGATTTAGAATATGAAGATGTAGAGGATGTTGATAAGTCTGATCTTTCAATTACTCTTTGAATCACTTAGTTGACGAAGATGAAGATGACTTTGAGCCGAAGGAATCAAAAGAGGATTTTTAAGCAGATGAAGATGATGCCTTTCAACGTGGGCATGAGGATTTTCTCAACCCTCGGCTTGGTGATTCTACAAGCCTTTCACTAGTCTTGCCAAGATAGAGAGATTTATGATATCTCCAAAATGTTTGCATTCACTGTCATCATAAAGAATTGTTTCAGGCGTCCAATAAGGAAAATTTTTTGTGATGAACCTGTTTAGGGCCTTGGGCATCACACTGTAAGTTTCTCTTTCTTTCTATTTCATTTATGTTGGATGTAGTAGGTGTATTATAATGAAGAGGATCCATGTCAGTCTGTAGAAAAACTATTGCCACTTACGGATTTTAATGAAAGAGAGATTCAAATGGGTTATGAGAATTCGAGTGGAGGTTTCCTCGAATCAATAGTTACAACATTTACCTTCAAGAAAGAATTTAAGTTTGACTCATCGTTATGAAGTTTTTGGAAGGAAATTGTTGCAAATAAAGGCAAGTTGTTGAGTCAATTAGAACCTAAAACCTCCCATGTTGTACTATGTTAAGTCTTGCACTAAAAATAAGTAGAAAACCCTTTACTTGTAAGCTATGTCACAAGGTTCATCGAACTTTAACCTTAAGGTTCGCATTTTGGCGAACCTTAAAAAATTTTTGAGGTTTGGCAAACTTAATAGAACCTTATAGCCACTGACCAAGTTCATAGATCAAAAATCATAACCTCATGTCACAACTCGAGCTTGTAATTTATCCTTGCAGTTTCCATGTCTGCGATAACTTTTTTGATGTTTACAGATGTTGATTTCTTACTATTTTATTCTATAATTCATTATATATATAAATATATAATATATATAGAAATATAGAACCTAATGGCAATCCTCATTTGAACCTCATCAAAAAATTCGACCTCAAACTGAACCAAATCATTGTCGAACCTTAACTCGAACGAAAACCATGTGACATTGCCTGTAAGTAGCAATACGGCCCTCCTCTTTCTCAATTCATTGCAGCTGGGACGATTTGACATCCTCGTCAACATTGGTTTCTTATTTCTTTATCTGGAATCCAAGCACTTTCATGGGTTGTATTTGGGGCAATAAATTGGACATGAGAAGAAATTCAAAGCTACAACATGTCCAAAGTCTCTATATCTCTGGTGGCTTATGAATTTTATTATGAATACAATATTCTTGATCTCTACAATCATCATGTTCATGTCCACAACTCCTGATCCATATAGTATTCTCCCTCTTGATGACCTTTTTGCATTGATTATTTTCCGTACCCGTGGATTTTTGCTGGCATTAGCCATCAAAGGGACTACAAGAATCACCCTTGTTGAAGAAACATAAAAACATTACAGGAACCTCTTCTCAATGGTAGCAATTTGAATTCTAGCACTGAGAAGAATTAATAACCCCTTATTCTATAGCAGGTATTTTGTCAAGGGCTACATGGTTATGTTTGAATCCTGTATTGAACAAAGGTCACATAAATTCTTTGCAATTGATAGATGTTCTTGCACTGCCACCTGGTGATAGCATTAAAAATATGTTTGAATTTTTAAAATCAAACTGGTCTAACGATACAGTGGAACACCAACACCCTGTACACCTTACATTTCTTCGATGCTTTTGGCCAAATCTTGCACTTATTGCATCCCCGGCCATTGCAAAATTGTGTGTGATGTATATTGACCTAGTTTTGATTCAAAAATTTGTTGATTTTACATTTGGAGATCAAATCTTTCCTTATGAAGGCTTTGTCCTTGTATTGATACTATTTCAGCAAAATCCATTGAGGTTCTTTATTCCCAGCAATATAACTTTCAATGTTAGAAGTTGGGCATGCTGATAATGTCTACTCTGATCACAACTTTATATAAAAAGAGTTTAAGATTGTCAAGCTCCACTAGGCAAGCTCATGGTGTTGGCCAGATTGTAAATTACATGGTCGTGGATGCTCAACAACTTTTAGATGCGATGTTGCAGCTTCATTACATCTGGATGATGCCTCTACAAGTTGGGGCTACTTTATCAATCTTATTTTGAGGTTTTGGGCATTTCTATGTTGTCTGGTTTTGTTTACATGGCACTAATAATGAGAATTGTAGCTTGGGGATCCAAGAGAAATAGGATATATGAGTTCCAATTAGTGAAAATGTCTGATATTCATACAACTAATGATTTTTTGAATTATATGAGGGTTATCAAACTTCAAGCATGGGAAGACCATTTCCAAACACGTGTAGAGACTTTTAGGAATTCCAAATATGAATGGCTCTGCAAAACTACGTATTCTATTTTAGTGAATATAATTACTCTATGGAGCATGCCTTCACTTGTTTCAGTAGTGGCATTCACTACATGGAGCATGACTTCGCTTGTTTTAGTAGTGACATTCACTACATGGAGCACGCCTTCACTTTTCTTAGTAGTGACATTCACTATATACATTTTTGTAGGAGAAAAACTTATAGCAGAGAAGGTGGTCACTGCAAAATTGATTTTCAAAATTCTTCAAGAACCCATTAGGAACTTTCCTCAAGCTTTAATATCTATCTCACAAGCAATGGTGTCCTTGGATAGACTTGATAGGTATATGACCAAGAAGGATCTTGATCCTGAGGCAATCGAAAGGTTACCACCATGCAAAGAGATTGTTGTTGTAGTTGAAAATAGTACTTTATTTTGGGATGAAGAGGAATCCAAATTCACTCTTCAAAATATCAACCTTGAGGTTCGAAGTGAATCTTTGGTGACAATTTTTGGCACAGTTGGATTCGAGAAGTCCTCTTTATTGTCATACATTCTTGGGGACATGCCAAAACTCTCTAGCATGGTATAAATAATATCCCTACTATCATATTTAATTTCATCTCCATCTTCCTCTTTTAGTCTTCCACTACATTAAAAATATGTATTTATAACTTGATAACATTATCAAGATAATTGTTACAAATTTTTTTATAGTTTCCTATTCAAACTCAGGCGAATAGAGAAAACAAGCCAAACTGACTTGTTGACAAGTCAAACTTGCTTCTTGGCAGTACAAAATTGCCATTCTTGTAAGAAAAAAATAGCCTAGTTTACTTGAGCTTTTCCCATGTTTGAGCCGATCACTTACCCTCCAGTCTCGCCCAAGTTTTCACAGAGCCAATTTTTGCAACTATAAGAACCAAAACATGGGAAAGCTCCTCCTTCCAGAGAAATGTGAGATTGCAATATGTACAAACCAAGGACAAATGTATATTGAAAAGAAGAAACTTGTACCCATTAGAAGTTTTGATTGTGAAGGACTCATATGACTAGTTGTTCTTAGTACGCTAAACTTAATTTATTGCAAGATAACTTGTTAATTTTGGGTATGTTCTATGCTAGAGAAATTTATTTCAATTTTCACAGTTAGCTCAATATATTTTCCAGATTAGCAATCACATTAGCATTAAAGTAAACTACAAATAAAACATAAATATAAATCGCAGAAGACAAGCCAAAACAAGAGGACACAAGATGTGGCACTAGCCAAGGACAAACCCCAATGTGGGGAAACCCTTGATCAATTCTTCATATATGTTCTTCATCATGTTGCACCTCACTGCACTACACCATGCTGCACCCATCATCACTATGTTGCATCTCATCATGCTCCATTAATCATGACTATACCCATCACTGTATTGCATTATGTGCCATTGCTACACCATGTTTCCGTACTGACCTATGCTCTGGATGCACCTTTCTTTCTTGTTGTCCCTTGCTTGCTTGTTGTCCCTAGCATGCTTGTTGTCCTTAGCATGCTTATTGTCCTTAGCATGCTAGCTATCCCTTGCATGTTAGTTGTAACATTGCATGCTTGGTGTATTTGTTTCTAAGTACCATACAACTGTTCAAATGTTAGTGATATTTCCCTTGCATTCTGCTATCCTTCAGAGATAGATGCTCTGACAGTTCCCAACAGTTCTGGCAATTCCCGCAGTTCCTGGCAGTTCCAGTAGTTCCGTGCAGTTCCGGCAGTTCAGGAAGTTCCCATTAGTTGCTGTAGTTCCGAAATATCCCGCAGTTCCCGGCAGTTCCGGCAGTTCTGGGCAATTCCGGTAGTTCCAGAAGTTCTCGGTAGTTGCTGTAGTTCCAAAAGTTCCCGCAGTTTTGGCAGTTCCGATAGTTCCGACAGTTCTTGGCAGTTCCGTCTGTTTCGGTTGTTCCGACAGTTTCTGACAGTTCCTGATAGTTCCTGCAGTTCCCAATAGTTCTCGGCAGTTCCATTAGTTCTTGATAGTTCCGGCTTTTTCCCTCTAGATTAGGGCAGCTTTATCCCGTAGGATCTCTCCTCCTACTAAAACCCAAAGACAAGTAGAGAGGAAGAGATCTCAAGTGTGTTGAAAATGACTTGAAAGCCACCTCTATTTATACTAAAACGTTGAGCATAAGTGGGGTTTATTTGGTTGCTAACCGACCTTGACAAATTGTCCCATAACACAAATAAATTCATATCTCCATGAATACTTATTGGAATCAGATTATCTTTAGATCAATCCTACACCTCTCAATGAGAGGGATCTAAGAAAAATATCAGCTTCCATTAATAATATGTCCCACATGGAGTTTTGCCCTAGTTGCCAATTTTAACACCCCCTCTCAACTATGGAGAACTCCATCAGCTAATCCATATGTCTGATTGTACTATCTCTGCCATTAGTGCCCTGCAATGCTATCCTCTGCTGAGCTTTGCTTTTCTCTACTCTACTATGCTCTGCTCTATTGAACCATGAAGAAGAATAATTGATCGAGAATGTCTCATACCATTCTCTACTGACCCAAAGTCAGTTTCATCTAAAGAGAGTGTGTCACATCACTGTTATTGACCTGAAGTCAGTTTTATTGATCCCAGATCAATATCACAAGAGAGTCTCAAACCACTCATACTGATCCCAGATCAGTTTCATTGATCCCATATCAATGGAGGTCATCCTAGCATAGGGAGTACGATAGATACAATGATGCATCCATCGATAGTATTACTATGGTCCCTAACTGCATTTCCTTGCTCATTGATCAGATGAGAGGCACTTCCCATGCGTCCGAGACTGCATGGGTAAAATTCCTCGAGAGGAGAATTAATCATCCTATCCATAGGAGAACGAATCATCCTTCCCCACAGTTTCCACAGGAGAACTAATCATCCTGGCCCACAAAATAATTAATCATCCTATTTCACAATTACCATGGGAGAACTAATCATCCCGACCCACAGGAGAACTAATCATCTCGTTTCATAGTTGCCACGGGAGAACTAACCATCTTGGACTATAGGAGAACTAATCATCTTGTTTCACAATTTCCATGGGAGAACTAATCATCCTGACCCACAAGAGAACTAATAATATTGTTCCACAGTTTCCATTGGAGAACTAATCATCTCGGCTGATAGGAGAACTAATCATCTTGTTCCACAGTAGCCACGAGGTATCACAAGGGAGGGGTGAGTCGTCCTGTGGTCATATGTTGCTCCAGTAAGTACTCCAAGCCCCGAGAGCTCCCAGAGCTCAATGCATGCAACAAGCGGGACACTTATAAGAATGTCTCTCAATGACTCCGAGTCGTTCAGGAAAGTCACAGATTTGAACTTTCCTGAGGCTTTGACAAAATTTCTATGACCTGTACATCAGTCTCAATGCGATGGAGCTTCCTCGCTCATCGACTTACCATATCTTAGATAAGGCAGTATCTGATGTCTATCTACTGGAGCAATCATCGAATACGGAATTCCTCAATAATCAAATCCCCCCTGTAGTTGTCACAGAGAATCACAGTGGTATTCATCATGTGTACAAACAACTCACTAAAGAGCTTCCACAACTAGGCAACTTCATATGAGATCATACTCGTAGCTATGTATTCGGTCTCGGCGGTGCTTATAGTAACCAACTTCTGCTTCCTGCTACTCCATGATATCGAAGCAGAACCCAAAGAGAACCAGTGTTGAGAAGTGCTCTAGTGATCCTCCACACTGCCTTCCTAGTCATCATTCGAATAATCATGCAGCTTCATATTTCTGGTAATATATCTCAATCCATGAGATATTATGCCCCAAAGATATCTTAGAAGATTCTTAGCACCAATCCAGTGAGGCTCAACCAAATATGATCTCACCATGCTAACTGCGAAACATATGTCTGGACGAAAGTTCACCAAGAACATCAATGCAAATGAGTTTATGGAAATCAGAGGCATTTCCAAAATCTGGTCTGGCATCATCACCATATAACTTCTGAAAGTTAAGATCCTCGAGGTAGTCACGGGCTTGCAGTTTACCTTTCCGCATCCAGAATCCAACTCCCTCTTACTTCTGCAAGTGAGAGGGTCTGCACCTATTTGAAATAGGTCATCCTCAGAAGGTTATGGTATGAGAGGTCTATCATCCACAACCTTCAAACAATGGTTTGGATCAGCTTCATTCTTAGTGAATCTCAACTTCATCTGATAGCTTTCAATCCTCTCATACTATGCCTGGGGAATTTTGCTTCAAGCCATAAAGGGATTTCTTCCACCTATATACGTGAGATTCCTGATCATGAATCTCAAACGCCTTGGGTTGTTCCAAAACTATGGACCTGCTACATGAGGGGAATGGTCCCCTTGTAAGATTTTCCTTTGGTACATCTCAAACATGTACTTTCATGCTCTTTTTTGAATTCAGGCATCCCTATCACCATCTGACTCACAGACCTCGAGTGCTATGTGTCAATGGACGTGGTCCCCAGTGTACTTCTTGCATCTTGGTACAACCTTGAACTCAAAAACATCTTTGAAAATTCTATTTTCAAACACGTACCTTTCCATCAATGAGTGCCACCCTATAACCTTTGACTTCCATTTTCGAAATGGACACCAAGTTCTTCTTGTGATTAGGTACATAAAGAGATTCTATAAATGAATCAAGTTACCCTCATTCAATTGAGGGGTAACATTCCCTACACCCTTTCTGGGATAGGTGGCATCGGCTCCAAGTATAATCCCACAATTTTTTCCATCTCTACCAAATTAGAAAGTGCACCCTACTATCTGATGAAGTGCCTTGAAGCACTACAATCAATAAGCTAGATTCCCAAAGAATCTGGGGTAGAGGGCCAATATAAGATAACACTTATTTATCTTATCAAAAACAACATTTGATTCTTCATACCTGGGGTTCCTTGCTTTCTTTGAAGAGTCGGCCATTTCCTTGATGACTTGCATTAAATGTCATTCCTTTGATCATTGAAGATGTCCCTGGAATGATTGTTATCTTCATCAAGAGATGTGTCTCTGCCATTCGGACACTCCTTCGCATAATGGTCAAACTTATTGCAACCAAGGAATTTTCCTTACCTTCCACCCTTAGATCTAGACTTCCCAACGAAGTGATCTTTAGGTAGGCCATTAGAAACTTCCGCTGCGCCATTCTGATAATATTCTCTACTTCGACTTCACCCTTGGTGATTTTGAAGAGGGATGAGGAATTCACTGATCCTTTTTTCCTTTCCCAATTGTCTTTGGTGATTTCTCTTTCACTCTTGCTTTGGAATTGTCTTCACCTCAGCTCCGATACCATGTTAATTTTGGGTATGTTCTATGCTAGAGAAATTTATTTCAATTTTCACAGTTAGCTCATACCTTTTCTAGATTAGCAATCACATTAGCATTAAATTAAATTGCAGATAGAACATAAATATAGATCGCAGAAGACAAGCCAAGACAAGAGGACACAAGATGTGGTGCTAGCTAGGGACAAACCCCAATGTGGCGAAACCCTTGATCAATTCTTCTTATATGTTCTTCAATAGTTCAACAGAGAGAGAAAGAGATAGTATGTTTACAACAGAAGTCAACACTTTGACTTATCTAGGTAAAAGTATAGATCATCTCTAAGAAGATGATACATGGGATCAGTTGAAGACATGCTGCTTCAACTGATTCTCCAAGGTGACTCCTTCACCTATCATTTTGTTGCATTTTGTCATCATGCTGCACCTCATCACGTTGCACCATGCTGCACCCATCATCACTATGCTACATCTCATCACGTTTCATTAATCATGACTGTACCCATCACTGTACTGCATTATGTGCCATTTCTACACCATGTTTTTGTATTGACCTATGCTCTAGCTGCACCTTGATTTCTTGTTGTCCCTTTCTTTCTTGTTGTCCCTAGCATGCTTGTTGTCCTTAGCATGCTTCTTGTTGCATGCTAGTTGTCCCCTGCATTCTAACTATAGCATTGCATGCTTGGTGTATTTTCTGCTAAGTACCATACAACTGTCCCAATGTTTGTTAGTTGTCCCTTGCATGCTGCTCTCCTTCAGAGATAGATGCTCTGGCAGTTCTGACAGTTCCCGACAGTTACTGTAGTTCCGGTAGTTCCCGATAGTTTTGGAAGTTCTGGTAGTTCTAGCAGTTCCGGTAGTTCCAATAGTTCCTGGTATTTCCTGACAATTCTGGCTATTTCGGTAGTTCTGATAGTTCCCAGTAGTTCTCGGCAGTTCTCGACAATTCCCGGTAGTTCCGGCAGTTCCCGACAGTTCCCGAAAGTTCCGGCTTCTGCCCCCTAGATTAGGGCAGTGTTATCCCTTAGGATCTCTCCTCCTACTAAAATCCAAAGACAAGTAGAGAGGAAGAGATCCCAAGTATGTTGAAAATGACTTGAAGGCCACCTCTATTTATACTAAAACGTTGAGCACAACTGGGGTTTATTTGGTTGCTGGCCGACCTTGACGAATTGTCCCATACCACAAATAAATTCATATCTCCATGAATACTTATCAGAATCAGATGATATTTAGATCAATCCTACACCTCTCGATGAGAGGGATCTAAGAAAATATTAGATTCCATTATTAATATGACCCACATGGATTTTGGCCCTAGTTGCAAATTTTAACATAACTAGATGAAAGAAACGATAGTCAAAAGTAACCAAGATAGTAGTTGACTTGAAAAATGACACTTCAAAGGTATAATAGACTTGTTTTGTGTTAATCAATGATTCATTGATTCATCAAACATGATTTGTTCGCTTAGCTTTCTTTCCTTAATTCAGACTAAATAGGTCTATTAGATTGAACTCTAGTTCTCACCAATTTCGTCAGAAATCACTTAGATCTAGGATCTCTGTCTCTTTAATAGAAACAAAATAATTTTACTAGAGATGAAACTTTTGCAATGAAAGCCCTTACTACTTGTGTGGAAGTTTTAAAACTAACTTTACATTTTGTTTATGCTCAATTTCAAATATATTTTCATCTCTTCTCAACATTCTTTTCCTTTTCTTGCCTCTTTTTCCTAACTAAAACTTTATTTTGTTGTACCTCTTACCTTGTGGTCCCTTTCCTAAATTTTTTCCTTCTTGAACTCATAGTTGATGATGGTTTCTTCTCTCTTGTTTTGTGACTTTCTTTCTTTACATTTATTTTTATTCCAATTAGAGATGTCTTCCAAGTTCAATTCAGTATTTGATGGGGGTTTTCCTTGATCCTTCACTTTCTTATGTTTGTTGCATAACCCATTCTCCTTTTTCCCTTCTCCTTGCATCTCAAAACCCTTCTTTCCTTTAGCAGTTAGGTTATGGATGTTGAATTTCCACGATCTTGGGTCTAGGGTAGAATCTTAAAATCTCTGATGCTACCAAACCAAGAATCTCAACAATACTACTTTTCATAACATAATATAAACAACAACAAATCACACATGCACAAAATATAGACAACTTTATACAATTTTTAACCCAACTTCGTTATATTAAACAAAATATAATATAACAATCTAGGGCTCCCGTACTAGGGATAATGGCCCTCATACATCCACTAGTACAAGATACAAATTGGGGCTTGGTGTCAGTCTATCGACAACCAATCTACCCTCAACAACATAATTTGACCATCTGGTTGATGTAGTCAACTCTCTCAGCTCCCCTTGGTCGTACCCTGTACTTGTCAGGTCCTTCGGCTACCGATCTGCAGCTCCTGCCTCTATCAATGATCCAATTCCATCTAGCCATAGAACCTCAGCTATCAATATTCTCTCTTGTTGTGCCATAGTCCATAAAGGGCACAACACATCGAGACTCCTGTTGAATTATTCACAGCTCCACTTGTGAAGAACTCTCAACTGCCTATTGCTGCTCCTCAGCTACTCAGGGACTTCAGCCCACTTGGGTCTTTCTGCACTGCATTAATGAAGACCAACATAGGGCATGAAGGGCTACCACCTATCACTGTAATATGTCCATCTCCCACAATGAACACAAGCTAGGAGGACTTCCCATCATCTGTTGTAGAAGTCCTTCTCCACACACAAGTCTTGGGTTCCTCAACTGCTCCTGGTTGATCAGACCCTTGAGCTCAACAACTGCCTCTCTCGTAACTACCTTTGTCCATCAAGGTGTTGCTCACGGGGCTCCAACTTGGACACTATCGCGTTGTCCTCCAATAGTCCATAAGTGCCCAATCCATGTCCACACTTGTTCCACTCTCACGCTACCCTCCAACAGTGCACGAGTGACCAAGTCCATGATATAGCATTTGCACCAAGTTAGGGCATCCCCACACCTAGAAGACCCTTACACATGGCTGCCCACAGACTTCTCCACATCTGTCCTTTGCTCTGTAATAGAGGAGCTATTACACAAATCTAGGATCCAAACTTCACCGTGAAACTGCCCATTGGTTGTGGCTTCTAACATGCCATGGCAGCCCTACCTCCTTGGCTTCCAAAGGCTGCAAAAATCTGTCCACACTAGGACACTTACATCACTTCACAACAGGATCTACTCCTAGTTGGAGTTCCTTCATGCCCAAGGCAACTCCAGAAAATGGCTCCCAATAAACTGTAATGTAGATTGATCCAAATATTGGTCAAAACTTTGACCTAACATAAGGCAAACTCAACTTCAGTTCTGATATATTTCTGTTGTCACTATTTAGGGCACTTCCATGCTACAACAACCCTAAATATACCACCCAAACAACCTCGAATCAATGTGATCTAATCATGGGATCATGCCCACCTATTGTTTTGTTGTTCTGGGCATATACCACCCCAAACAACCTTGCATAGATGCCTTCCTATGGTGGTATGGCCTACGTCCTACCACAGTTAAGCTCCAATGCCTACAACCCACACAAAATAGGGTTTAACTCACCTCGTTGTTGCCATATCAGTCCTGCGTTCAGCCTTTAACACCCTCGGCCTAACTGCAACATTGGATAATCCTCAATGCAGTCACAAGAGGCTCCAAAACAGCCCTTCTACTCCTCATTATTTTTCCCTAGTCTCCTGTGGCTAATCAGAGGTGTCTTCCCCTTCTACGCTGCCCTTTTGATATCCTTATGTTTCACAAAATGGATGATCAAATGATCACATATCACCTCTTATTTATACCAAACAAGAGGGCTTCTTCCAACGTCATTCTAGGGTTGTCCAACTTTTCAAGAGGCTTATTTAACTCAAGTTGACCTTGACACATATGGTGTAAACCCACTCATGACCTTCAAAAATTCATATCTCAAGTTCTAGAGCTTCAATTTGGGTGATCTTCGAAGCGTTGGAATCAACACGCCAAGACCTATCACCTCAAAGTTTCCCATGCTCAAATTCTTGATGGTTTTGGCCCAAATCCTGATGGGTGAAAAACCCCATGCTTGGGTTCCAAGCCCACAAGCCTCCTTGTGGCGCTTTACCCTCCAAACCCCGAACCCTAGGGTTTGGAGTATCTCTCAAGCTACATAAAAATCAACACTCCCTCTTAGCGAGGCAGGTACTTCCAAGACTAGGAAGCCACCATCATCATCTTTGGCAACACTAGCCCATCTGACATCCATCACTGTAGCATACCCTGTAGAATGAATCTGACAATCTCGGTAGTGCCTCGCCTCATCACATCTGAACCTAAAGATCCTGAACCTCCATAGGGCTACTTCCTTTGAGGTTAGGCTCCCTCTAAGCCTAAACGATCTCCACTAGCTTAGTCCTGTAAGCACTCATCCTCCCGGATCAAATACCAATCGTGCAAATCCCTCCAATCTTGGATATGCAACATCATGATTCGATGAATATTCTAGCCTACCAATATCTAGTCCATCACATGAATCCATCTCGATCAACCTGATCTCATCCATGCAAAAGAAACCCTTGAGTTGTCCCAACCATCCATGATAAGACATATGAAGTCCACGATCTAAAAACTGCCACACAACATACTGAAGTGCACTAGGTTCACCACCGATCCACCAAAACTCCCAACCCAGATCATGTAGTCTATCAAGACCACATCTCCATGTCTTCAACTGAACCCTATGCTCCATGATCCAAACACCCACAACTCCCTCTGAGTTGATTCGTTGTGCACACTCTGATTCATTGTCCCTCAAAGTAGCTTAGATATGCTATGATACCATGTTGAATTTCCACAATCGTGGGTCTAGGATATAATCTTAGAATCTCTAATGCTACCAAACCAATAATCTCAATGATACTACTTTGCACAAGAGAATATAAACAACAATAAATCATACATGTATAGAATATAAACAAATTTTTACAAATTTAAACCCAACTTCGTTATAAAAAACAAAATTTAATACAACAATCTAGGACTCCGGACCCGGGATAATGGCCCTCATACATCCACTAGTACAAGGTACAAATTGGGGCTTGGTGTCAGTCCATCGACAACCAATCTACCCTCAACAAGTGATTTGAAAATCACTCTTGAGTGATCTTAGTTAATTAATTAATGAATGAAGGTATTACAGACTCATGTGCTGGTGTGTGTCTATGTTATCTTAGGCAACGAATCTATCAGAATGAAAAATACATAGACACTAGAAAATGGAAAACAGTAAGAGAAACATAGTAAGCAAATACAAGAACACAACAAATTAACAAGGAGTTCACCCAATCCTCCTGGGCTACATCTCTGGTCCAACGTTCAGTGGTGGCCTTTTCTTATTGTGTCTTTAAAGCAAAGTTTTTACAATGAGGAACTCAATTTGAGTCTCCTAAAATAGATGATGCTTAATAGGGTGGTTCTTGGATTCCCCAAGCCACTAGAGTGCACAAATGTTTCCTTACTAAGTCTCGACCTCAACTGGTCTTGAATGGGATGAGTCCAATTTGGTACCCAGTTCCCAACAGATATCCTCTCAGGGATTTCTCGAACCTCTCAAGCCTTTTGTCTGCTCGATGCTACCTTACTCTACAGGCTAGCTCGGATCTTTGTTTTTAGCTTCTTTCTTATTCTCTGTTCTGTCTCTCAGTCTCACTGTCTCCTTCTTCCTTACAGTGCTCACTTGCTCTCACTTCGCGCTCTCTCTTTGTTCTCTGTCTGTTCATGGCTTAAAGCCAATTTGTCTCATAATTGTTCGCTTCCTCTTCCACCCATTGAGATCGCCCGCTGCTGTTCACTTAGAGTTCCCTATCTCTGTGTCATCGCCACTATGTAACGTCTCACAGGGAAGTGGCCACTTGTCCTCTCACGAACTGTGCCAACTCTTCCTCAAATGGTTCAGTATTTTAGTTACGTTGTATAATGATTCATCCACCAACTCAACGGTCAAATCATACTTCAGACTTTTATATGCCGCAGCTTAATTCTCCCTTCGGATCTAGTCATTCATCAGGCGAAATCTCTGCTGTTAGATCTAGAGCCCCTAGATCCTATGGTGTTCACTCTTATCGCATGGTTCACTTGCTCGACTGTTAGCCCGCGATGAGAGGTGGTTTTCTCTCTCGTCCACTGGACATGCGTCGTGAAATGTGTGGAATCGCTTGTTCTCCTATCAAATCTGGTTACCACCCAACATGCCTCTGATATTCTGCCAGTTTTGGAGTGCAGGGCCCGCCTTTTACTTTAGCGCTTTCCCTATAGTTTCTTGGCTTCCCATGAAACTGAGCGCTTGGGGCTTTTCCTTCTCGAGGGGTTTTTCCCAACGGCCTTTGTTTTCTGATCTTGACTTCCTAACTGCTAGTTTACATCCTGTGCAGTCTCCATGGGCCTCGATCAGCGCCTTTGACTGAGGTCCTCATCATTCCTTGCTAGTTACAAACTGCCACTGTCAGAGGTCTTCCTAATAGCTCTTTGTTCACAAGTTTTTAAAGTCTATCCTAATTTGATATAGTCATAGCACTTTGATAATTTCCATGGATCCAATTCATATCAACAAGATACTCTGAACATTTGGTTGATGTATTTGACTCTCTCAGCTCCCCTCGGTCATACCTTGTAGCTGTTCGGTCCTTCAGCTCCTGATCTACAGCTCCTGCCTCTATCAATGCTCCAAGTCCATCTAGCCACTGAACCTTGACTGTCAATCTACTCTCTAGTTGTGCCTTAGTCCATCAAGACCACAACACATCAAGACTCCTGTTGAATTGTTCACAGCTCCACTTGTGAATAACTCTCAACTTCCCACAGTTGCTCGTCATCTAGTCAGGGACTTCAACTCACTATGGTCTTCCTGCACTACATCGATGAAGACTAACATAGGGCATGAAGGACTACCACCTATCACTGCAAGATGTCCATATCCCACAATGAACATGGGCCAGGAGGACTACCCATCATCTGTTGTAGAAGTCCTTTTCCACACACAAGTCTTGGCCTCCACAACTACTCCTAGTTGATCAAACTCTTGAGCTCAACAACTACCTCTCTCACAACTACCTTTGTCCATCAAGTTTTTGCTCATGGGCTCCAACTTGGACACTATCACACTGTCCCCCAGCAAACCATAAGTGCTCAATCCATGTCCACACTTGGTCCACTCTCACACTACCCTCCAACTATCCACAACTAACCAAGTTCAAAATGTAGCATCTGCACCTAGTTAGGGCATCCCCACACCTAGAAGACCCTTATACACAACTACCCACAAACTTCTCCACATCTTCCCTTTTCTCTGCAATAAAGGGCCTATTGCACAAATCTAGGCTCCAAACTTCACTGTGAAAATGACCATTAGTTAGGGCTTCTAACATGCCATGTGAGCCCTACCTCCTTAGCTTCCATAGACTACAATGACTCTGTCCACACTAGGACACCTACATCACTCCATAGTGGGATCTACTCCTAGTTGGAGTTCCTTCATGCCCAAGGAAACTCCAACAAATGGCTCCCAACAAATTGTAATTTAGATTGATCCAAATACTGGTCAAAACTTTGACCCAACACAAGGAAAACTCAACTTCAGTTTTGATAGAGCTATGTTGTCCCTAGTTAGGGCACTTGCATGCTACAACAACCCTTAATATACCACCCAAACAACCTCCAATCAATATGGCCTAACCATGGGATCGTGCCCACCTATTTTGTTTTTGTTTTGGGCATATACCACCCTAAACAACCTTGTGTAGATGCCCTCCTATGGTGTTATGGCTTGCAGCCTAACATAGTTAAGCTCTAATGCCTACAACCCACACAAAATAGGTTTTAACTCACCTTGTTTCTACCATATCAGTCTTGTGTTTAGCCTTTAACACCCTTGGCCTAGCTGCAACATGGGATAATCCTCAACGCAGTCACAAGGGGCTCCAAAACAACCCTTTTTCTCCTCGTTGTTTTTCCCTAGTCTCCTGCGGCTAATTAGTGGCCTCTTCCCCTTCTACGCTACCCTTTTGTTGTCCTTATGTTGCACAAAATGAATGATTAAATGATCACATATCACCTCTTATTTACACTAAACAAGAGGGATTGTCATTATAGGGCAGCCCATCTTGTCAAGAGGCTTATTTAACTCAAGCCAACCTCGACACATATGGTGTAAACCCACTCATGACCTTCAAAAATTCATATTCAAGTTCTAGAGCTCTGATTTGGGTGATCTTCGAAGTGTTGGAATCGACACACCAAGTTCTATCACCTTAAATTTTCCCATGCTCAAATTCTTTATGGTTTTGGCCTAAATCGCAATGGGTGAAAAACCCCATGCTTGGGATCCAAGCCCACAAGCCTACTTGTGGCTCTTTACCCTCCAAACCCCGAACCCTAGGGCTTGGAGTACCTCCCAAGCTACACAAAAATCAACAATGTAGAGGGAAATAGTAGGGCTTTATGCCATATTCATGGCAAGACCGACATTGAAGGGTAACCTTTTCATAATCTAAACCCTGTTTCTAGGTAAAAACATTGAATTTTAGAGGAAGCCCTATATGAAGATTCATTTCTAAAAATAATAGTAGAAGACATGTGACCAACTATGGGAGGCTGCATTGTGAGGTACTTTCTTTGAAAATTTCCAATACTCTTCAAGGTTGATTCATACCAAAATTGTGTTAACAAATTTAGGAGTCAAACTCAAAATTACATAGTTTCAAATTTTTTATGAAAGGATTGAAATTTGAAAGTTGTATGCCATGGTTTCAACCAAGGTTTTCCTTCCACAATTAACATGGCTCGACTTTCAAAACAACTAGTTTGTTTTCTTGTAACTCAAAAATAAGAATATAGAAACCCCTACCATAGTATTGTATATTGATAGAGCCAAGCATTTTAAACACCAATCCAAAACAGTATTGAAATGAATTGACCAATGCTAAAATATAGAGCTTTGGATAGCTAGAAGCTTCTAAACCTGAAAATCTGATATGTGCACAAAAGACAACAATGAGAGAACACACACATAACAAGAAAATGCAAGAGAAGAATTGTCGCAACTATACACATTGTACCAGTGTAGTTTGACTCATCCAAGACTCTTTTGTTGAGTCTTGAGGAGTCTTATCTAGCCCCCACACTTACTAAGAAACTAACCAACAAACTCACCACTTTCTATACTCACCATAAAATTTCCATGCTCATCAAGACTCGTCATATTTTTGGGCACTGAATTTATTATATTTTGAGGTTCACTTGTATATTTTGAGTCTTTCCCAAGTCACTAAGTCATGTCAATTCATTGAGTTTTTTTGAGTCCTAGGCTAGTTGAGCCTTTGTCAAGTTTGAGTGTGACAACATTGCATTGTTGTTAGGGTTCCATAGCCACCTTAATTTCCATAGTTAGTGGAATAGATTGTTAATGTATTGACAACCATCTTTATTAAATAAGGCTCTACACAGTAGTATAGTGTGAAATCAGTAAATGTAGGTGAACTTGTTAAAGAAGGTCCATTAGTTAGTGGTTGAGGCCTCATTAATGAAAATCCATTAGGTGGTTACAGTTTTTGTCAATTAGAAACATATATATAGTAGTAGAAGCTATGTAATGAGTTATCAAGTGAATATTGTAGTATTTGGAGCTCCTCGTGTTGAATATTTCCCCCTAGAAAGGGCAAGTGAACATTACATTTAGTTTGGAATATCAATAAAGGATTGCTTAAAGCGTTATTTTAATTTTAGTTCTATTATTTGCTTTCCACAGTTGCATTGCATGTATCTTATTTAATTGCTTCCTGAATTTATATTATGCCCTTATTGCTCTAAATATTGTATTTCAACTAACAAGAAACACCACAAATACAAGTGGTTCTAGTGCACTTTCTCATGCCATTACATGTTCCAATTTTAGAAAAACATTATTTAGGTTAGATATGTGTTTCAACATCTTTAAATAACAACACAAATATCTATCATTCAATGGGCAAGCTTATAATTGGGGAAGAATACCTATAGAAAATAATAGAGCCATTACCTTGTTGAACACCTCTGTGACATCTGTTGGCACCCCTTTGTGTAGCATTGTATCAAATAACACCTACATATGGAATTATCTTTCATGTTCCTTCAGGTATATCAAAATCCCCCTCGATACACTTGAAACAAACCTTTCTTAACCCTATTAGTCATCCTATTTCCATAAGTACATGGAGAATAACACTTGGGAGATAACTCTCACATAATAGGGAATTGGGTAGTATGACTAAGGGTATAATCTATCACCATTAGTTGGTGCAGTGAAAGATTCAGCTGATTACTGTTGATGGAAACCATAGGTATATTAAGATATATAGAACTTGACACTCCTCTATCCTTAGGACCCTACAAATCCTAGCCTCTTCCTCTAAACCATAGCTTTTGCAACACAGGTAACAAAGTTCCTACACATTTTGTAGTATCAAGAGTTTTGGAATTTCATCATTTCAATAATACTCCCCTCAAATTGAAAAAATATGTCTAGGGCTTGCCAATACTATTACAGGAGACCTAGCTCAACAAAATCCTTGTGCAACATTGATTGTTTTGGTGTCAATTTACAGTAACTAATTTTTTATTTTTTGTGGATCATCTCATACCATTACTTGTGGCCCCTCTCAACAAATTCATTTTGGTACACTCATTATGTTGGGCTAAAATTTGTCTAACCACTTTGATGGACCCAATGGTCCCATGATAAACACCTGTAGCATGTCAGCCATGTGGAAGTATAGAAAATAGTTGAGTCTTTCACCTAGTCAATTAGCAAAATGGAAACCAATATGTCTTCCCTCACATTTCACATATCCCCCATTTTCAAACCAGTGGCCCTTTTTTAGAAGCTTTTCCATACAATGGTAGTTGATTATTTATGTAGTGGTTGCTTTGAAACCTTTGAGCATGTAGGAATAGCCATTCTCTTTAAAGCTCATGTATAATTCCAATAAATCCATGATGATAGGTCCTAGTGTTCTTACCCATTCATCACCCAAACAAATATCACACCCACCCATTTAGAAATTTCCATTCTCTTGAAAACTCATGTATAATTCCATGAAATCCATGGTGGGGTCCTAGTGTTCTTACCCATTCATCACCCAAAGAAATATCACAGCCACCCATTTCAATGGCAAACATGTAGCTTCCTTGTGAGGGAGGACATAATGGTTTCCATTTGCTAATTTAGGGAACAATTCCTTGCAAGCAAGGAGGAAGAGGTGAGCATAATACTAGGTGAGAAATGGGAAGTGGGAATGTATCAGTGTATTTGCAAACATCTAATTGTAACTCCTGTGTTTAGGATACAAACAACCACCAATGACCCTTTTGATTTCTCCATCAATTATTCCATTAATTGACTTCATTATATTTTGGATTTTATGTACTACAATATATCTGCATTTGTGGCATTCCTCTCTTGTAGTCTTCCTTTTATTTTTTAAATTCCACCTATATTACTTCAAGGAAGAGGACCAATTAGTTACACTTGTTATCATCATCTTATTTTCGTAATTCTTCTCATATTTGTTTGTAAGAACATATACGATATTAGGCAAAATCTTGCCATCTTCTAGCAATAGTCTGATCTATTGTCAAGTGATTAGCACAAACCAATGTGCATATTTCACCCATCCAAGCTAATTTGTGTTGGGATGAGTTGAGGTTGGTAACTTGAGTTCCTTTTCCAATTGAAGCAAGAGAAGGTTATTTTGGTTGCCATTATCAATTACCATATACGCTAGTTTGTGCTTTATTTGACGGTTCTATGTACAAAGAGATTCCTTGTTGCTGGTAAGGCTATCTTTGGGCATTAGCATCAAGTTTGGATAAATGTAGCTGGGATTGTTGACATCAACCTCTAAGTCTCCAATCTCTCAATAATGCTTAGAAAGGAAATATTTTTCCTTTCAGAGCTCTTTGGCCTAAATGTTTGACATTCCTCATTGGAATGTGAAAGCTTCCTATGATAGGTGCCATATATCTTCTTCCCACAGTGGGTAGAGGATACATAATTGGTTTCTCCTTTGTTTTACCCAATATTGTTGGGCTGAGTAATTAGTAGAAAGAAAATTAGGGCAAAATGCCCTTCATCTAAAAGAATTGAATGGTCTTATGTAACTTGGCTTTGATATTCGAACCAATTTGCAATTTTTCATAAAATGCTTCAAGGAGGAAATAGAGTAAACTCTAACATATTTATAATACTAGAGAACAACCCACAAATGAATTTGGTGTAGAGGTTATATCTTGGACCCTTTGAGACTCTATCTTGAGTTGGGAGAGAGATCTATATTTGGCTCTCCATTCCTTTTCTATAAAGATCTGGTCTCCTTGGGTCATTCTGGTCGAAGGAAATATTGAAACGTTGAGGCCACTTCCTTTCTTCATTTTTCCATTATCTCCATTTATTGACTCCCTACTTTATAGGTTCCCTTGAATTCACCCCCCCAAGGTGTAGAATAATCAATCAATCAAGGATGACATCTAATGGCAGTACATTCTAATCACCTAGTTTTCTCCCTCACAATGGCTTAGATCTAAGCTAGCATTTTATGCTAAGAATTTTTTGCAACTTAACAGTCAATTGTTTGTCCAACTACATATGAAGGCACTAATCCCATGGACTCAAGATTCCCATCATCAACTAAGATCATGCTACCACCATTTACGTGTTGAGATATGTATCATTAGATTCCCTAAGAGAACAAGATTTGTCGAAACTCCTCCTTCTAGGAGGTGGAGACAAAAGAGCACTTCATGTTTCAAGTGCCCCATCTAATACAAGATACTAGGGAGATTGCATTGCTTCTATAGAGACTCTAGCAAGTCCCTTGCGGCCTTTTTTTTAAAACCCAAACCATAGATGCTTACCCCAATAATGCAAGTTGTAGTTACCAATAGACAATGTGCCCTACAGGGACCTTTAAGGCCTACTTGATTGACAACTCGACCTCTCAAACATCAAGGGAATGAAGAGACTGGATACAAAATATCACTAGCATGGACAATGATAGATTATTGAAACATAGGCCATAAACATGAGATATCATGAAACTGCTTCATCCCATTTCTCTCCACATATGGCATAAAGGGACTACCAGTCACCCTTGTTCTTAGCATAGAGTTCATGGACAGATTCCTCCTAAATCCTCCTTTAGAGATTTAGGAGGCTTGGATAGCACCATATCACACTTGAAGCTTGAAGTCTGGTGGTTACTCTTGTAAAAACATTTCATGACAATCTTGATGTGGATGAGAACTGTAGCTCATCTAAGTTTGAGTCATCACTTTCTTCAAAGTGTCACTACGCTAGGAAAGTTGTGGATGACATGATAGTAGTTATATATGACAACCATAAGCGAATGTGCAATATAGCAGTGGTGAATTCTTTCTATGATCATGGTACAATTAAAAGTCTTTTGACTACTTTTGAAGCAACAACGGATCATTCTCTGTGGATAGTACCATTTATGTTATAGCAAGGAATGGAGACAGAAAATGAGAATCTAGAGCATGTACCTTGGTTATTAGAGGCATTATAAAGCTATTGTAGGCTTTTGGAGAACCTTGTGAATTCTTCTTCGCTGTTGACTGTGCCCTCTACATCATAGTTAGTGCAACCATTTGTTGGAGGCCCTGACACTGTTCCAAGGGATCTAAAGTCTTGATGTGGATGAGAACTGTAGCCCATCTGAGTTTGAATCATCACTTTCTTCAAAGTTTCACTACCCTAGGAAAGTTGTGGATGACACGACAATAGTTATATATGACAACCATAAGTGAATGTGCAATACAGCAGTGGTGAATTCTTTCTATGCTCATGGTATAATTAAAAGTCTTTTGACTACTTTTGAAGCAACAACAGGTCATTCTCCATGGAAATGTAGTTTTTTCAGAGGGGTGGATTTTCTTCACATTTCTCTTCAAGGTTTCAGGTTTGCTCCAAAACTCCAAATGCTCACAAATACTATGTGAGAAAGGTGTGAGAAAATGGAGGGGTGGGAGATCTCTTTATAACAATTTTCTCAGTTTAATGCTTTGCTTTTTTTGAGTTTTTTAATTTAATACTGAATTTTTCTTGGATTCTGTATGGGGTCATGATGCATCTTCTTAGCTAAGTTGGGCTTATTTGGTACCAAATCGGCCCATTGAGCCAAGTCAGACCAAGTTTTAGAGCACTAGTGTTGGTCCCTTGTCCATTGTCTCGTCAATTTCAAAACATGGACATATTTCAAATGATTTGCATTAGTAATTTAAAGAGGCACATATTTGAATTTTGAATAGAAAAATATTAAAAACAGGGACAAATTTCAGAGTATATACATTTTCAATTTAAAGAGAGGGAAAACATGCCTGGAAATGACAATAATGGGCAGTGGGCACAAGAATTTGGTCCACAACTCCTCCAAGCTTCAAGATACATTATAGCCTTTTAATTAAGCTGCCTAAATCCATTGCAAACAACCTCAAACAAATGCCAAAATAGCACCAAGCTCAAGTGTCACATTTCTCTTCAAGATTTCAGCTCTTCTCCAAAACCTGAAGTGCTCACAAATGCTCTGTGAGAAATGTGTGAGACAAATAGAGGGGTGTGATATCTCTTTATAGAATTTTTTTTCTTGGATTCTGTATGGGTTCATCATGCATCTACTTGGCTGAATAGGTCTTATTTCGTACCAAACTGGCCCATCGAGCCAAGTCGGACCATGTTTTGGAACAATAGTGTTGGGACCTTGTCCATTGTCTCGTAATATACTCAAAAGAAAATAATACTAAGTATAGTTGGGTTGGTGTCCACTAAATATAAGAGAAGAAAGACATGCCAATGTTGTATATAGCTTGGCTACTAGCCACTAAATCCTATGCTATTAGAACAATAGAAATAAAATATATAAAATAAACCCTCATAGAGAGGGGAACCTAAGATTCTTCATGTTATTCATTCACTTCAAGGAAATGGGATGGTGGATGTCTTCTCCAGCCTCGTGGTCTTCCCTTTGTCTCTCATCCCTAGCTTTTGGAGCAAGCTCTGAACCTTGGAGGGCTTTCAACGAGTAGTATTCATCATTGAATTGTTGTAGCTTTCCTTTGCTACCATTCAATAAGGGGTTCTTGTTTGAGGTTGATTCCATGTGACGGGTTATCATTTCTTTGGTATGCTATTATAGATCTATGGTCAAAGAGGGGTTTTTCTTCTTGTTTCTTGAAAACTCTGCATTGGGGATGATGTGAGACAAGTCCTTTTCTATATGCTTATTGTTGGTAGAAAATTTTTGTCCATTAACCTGCTCCTCCAGTTTGCCAAGATTATGAATTGTGTTGTATTTGTGCCACTTATTGAAACCTTGTGTTATACATTGAGACTCACCTTTTCTCATTTGGTTCCTGTTCTTTCAATAGAATCTTCTTGAATGCTTATCTTTAGTGAACTTATATCCATAAATTCTTTGGCCTAAACATATCTTTGAATCTATAATAAATAAGGCTTGTCAATATCTTCTTTTCAATTATTAAATTATATGTATCATATTTCATAAACGTTAAATTTAATATATTTATTATTTGATATATGTTATATTGAAAAATTATATATATGCTTTTTATATAGATATATTTGAATTTAATGGTGAATTTTATTGAATTTTTGTATGGGGTGATTTTTTTTTGAATTTAATGTTCAAACATGAACACAAACCAGGTAACTATGATTCTGGGGAGACGTACAAGGTGAAGTGTGCTACTAATGATAGTGTTGACTACCCTTCCACATCTCTTCTCTGCTAGAGATTTATGAGTCAAGCCTACGGTATCATGGATTTAGTGCAATAGCATTAAACCTTAGTCGAAAGAGGCTTCAATTTGCCTAGCCACTTTGACTTTACCAAAAAACCATTTTGGATTGCTCAACCTGAGTAATTGGTGATCTTCTCATTCTATACATGCAAACTTTGAAGATGGGGTGTAACTCTTACAACAACCTTGGGATTTCACCATTGTCTAATGCATGCTAATTTATGGAATCTATCTGATCAAATGTCATTTATATGAAAATATTGGTTGAGTATCATCCATGGGATTTCACCATTTTCTGATGCATGGTATTGGTTGGAATCCCTCTGATCAAACATCATTTATATGCAGGTCCTAGTTGAGTTTTATTCTTGCGTCTCCAATGGATTCTAGAAAGGCAAGCAGGAGCCTAATGGCATGAATTCCACTATATTTCTATGGCATAAAGTTTGGAATGTGGTTTACAACATTCTCTTGTGTGGATATATTGACATGACTGTTCTTGAATGTTTCAACAATATGAGAAATAAACCAATATCCAAAATTAAAGACAAACAATATAATTCAGCCAACAATGAAGCTTTCAAGACCTTTCCAAATTTTTAAAATACAACACCCTAGAGTCAAGGTAACAATAATGTGGTTTCCTTTCAAAGATTGTTCATTCAGAACACCTATCTATATATGAATCTATGCATTTATGTTAGTTTAATACTAAAAAAAAGATATAATGCTTAGAAGATCCATGGGATTTAAGCAGATATGTGTTATGCAATATTTTATTGGCTTCAAGGAACTGCACAACAAATGTATTGATCATGACAAACAAACAATGTTTTAGAAGTTGGAATTGGTATTGAAACTGAAGGGTCAGACTGGACCAGAACCATCTAATAAACTGGTGACTCTAATAATTTATGAAGGATTTGGGCTGTGTGATTCTCTTAGAGCCCATCAATAGTCATTTATTGGAGTTTGAGCCCATACACATCAACAAGGGAATTATGTTCTATGCAATACATAATAGTCTTCTACCCTTTCATTGTTCAATTTGATAAATGCTTGTAGGCAACAAACTATGTGTAAAAAGTTCAAATTTATAGGGATTATCTGGTAGCCAACTATTGGGCTCAACTCCCATAAGTGGTTTTCGAAAACATCTTAAGCATACCCTCAAAATTCATGGTAAGCTGACAAGTGGAATATTGGTTTGATGTCTGAAATACGTGGATGACATGATAATCATAATAGTGCAGCTTCGAGGTTTTGCATGGCTATTCATGCTAATTGGTATGGTTGCCCAAAGTGTCTGTAGCAAAATTTGCAACAACAACTTCACAAATTATTGGATCTCTTTTAACTTTGAGATCCATTCATCACAAAGAATACAATCCATTTGCTAGAGTCATTTCTTATATGGAGGAACAAGTTATTTGTATTTCTAGTCTAGTACTTCTAACATTGATGTCCAAGGTGGAATTTTACACATTTATTACATACATGGCTACTTATTTGGGAGAAAGCACACTTTTAGCGCACTAGGTCATGGTTTGGATCTATTCCATGTGCACCATTTATGGAGAACCTTTGGCAAAAACAATTCAATTAGTCATGCCTAAGTTGACTTCTAATGTTAACTACAACATAAGAAAGGCACAATTATTTCTTCACTCACTAATCCTCATTAGAACAACATTTGGCTTTTCATTTGTTTCTAGGTTCACAGGTCCCTACTCAAAGGTTTAATTAATGCCGGATGTTGCAAAATACTCAACTTGGACAAGCATCACAAGGAAATTCCTCACCCCACAATCTTTCCATCCCTGACATATCAAGTAGAAGCATTTGGCATGTGAAGGGTTAATTGTTGTAGGTGGAGTTGTGATTGAAACAAGACTGCAAGCTAAGGAAAATTGGAGCAATAATATCAAATTAGATGTTTCCCAATATGAACTCTCTCACCTGTCAAAGAGTACGACATGACGATATTGGTCACTTTCGTAGTTATCCTAAACAGAAGCTTGAATTCTGGATCATTGATTTTGGGTTGTAATGCATTACACCAAAGCCAGTTGAGTTCCATTTTGTGGAATTGTTTTTCTTTGGAAAATGTTGACTGTGCAAACTTGACTACAGTTAGTGCTAGTGGTGTCATGGAAGTAGGCATAGAAGGTGCTACTAAGATTTCAGTACGAAGTTTACAGTCTCCATTTCCATTCCCATTGGTGGCATGCCTAGAAAAACACTAGGCATGCCCCATCTTTCATCTTTTAATTTGCAACAAACCAGTAGCGATAGTCCTGTAGAAAATTTCATTAGCACTGACATGCAATAGGCAAAATGGGAAGGTGTTTTGTTTGAAAATAATGGTGATGTTGGAGGATCACTTGATTATGGAAATAATGCATCTAATCATGTTTTTCTGATAACGAAAGCAACTTCTTGTGCCGAAAAATTTTAAGTGCCACCTTCACTCCTTCTAGTTACAACACAACCAAATTCTAATTCTATGGATCACTATAGTAACACTCCAAGTGTCATTTAATTATTTGATGATGACTAGAGCCATTGTAAAATATATTTTTTTTTATTACTTTTGCAGCTAATGCTGGAAAGCCTCCAAAGATTTTATGTAAATATACATTTTTTGTGATTGCTTGCTAGAAAATCCTATTTGTTAGATTGAGAAAGTGGATAGAGATGCTGGAATTCCAAATTGATAACAAGTTCTATGTGAGATAGCTACCAAAATTATATATTCAGGTTTTATAGTTATTGGGAAAGTGTTGTTACAAACACATTGTCACCAGGAAATCGAATCATTTCATTTTTGTGGATTAATCAAATGAGGCACCTCAACTTTGATGTTGATGTTGGGAAAATGACTGGATGTAGCACTAACACGCTATTAAGAAAGCGTATCCCTAGCCAACAAGGCTTGGCATTGCATGTGCAATCCCAAAGGCCTTGGAAACAACAAAGACTACAAAGTTGTTGAAGGTATTTTAACTAGAATGACCATTTAAAGTTCTATAAGTTGAAAACATATTTTCCCTACATATCAAGGCTCTGAGTAGTACTAGATCTTATATTTAATGAAGAATTATGGAGCATCATTACAAGGAATGCTTAATTAGGAAATCTTCCATATGGAAGGAAATAAGGCTTACTGTGTAAGAATGGGGATTGAATAATTGTACTCATAGGAAGGAATAGATGAAGGAAAGTCTAGAATTGATATTTTTTGTGGATATTAAAAAATGGCCTGCCAAAACCTCCTCACTTACATGGAATAAAATGTCATTAATCTCACTTTGTTTTGCAAGTGATGAAACACTAATTGGTTTAGTTGTAGAGTCATCTAGAAGAGCCCTTGAAATGGTGAAAGTCAAGCCAGAGGATGTTGACTTGGTTTTGATGTGTACGTCTACTCCAGATGATATTTTTGGTGGTGCTCCATATGTAAGTATCATATGATATTTATTTGATCTATAGTTGAATAATTATCGTTAACTTTGCTATGACACTTTAATGTATTTGCACTCCATATTTTTTTGTTTTCCCATGTTTCTACTTGGTTCAAATTGTTTGAGTTAATGTTTTCCATAATATGGGGGCTACTTGGACTAGAGATATTATGCTATATCATTAGCATTGTTATGGGAATTTATTAGTTATAGAATCTATATCATGATGGTATCATATTTAATTGATGTTATAGAATTTTACCTAGAGTTTAGATGCATTTCATTGAGTGGCAAACCATTCTTTTTTATCATGTATTGATTGGCTTGGTGAGAATTGTGTTTGTATAGGCTAATCTCAATTCATAGGTGTTGGATTTTCAAATTATAAAATTCACAATTTTGTTGATATCAAAACTCCTTGTATTGTTGTGTTTTTTATTTTGAGATGATGTTTGTAGCCAACATTTGGGCTTTGTTGTGACAATTTTTGTGTATAATTTGATATAAGGGAATGCCTTTAAAGTTTAAACTCATTACCTTTGTTGCATTGATTAAAAGAGAAGAATCTGCCTAACCTAAAAATGAATTGTAGTGACAATGAAGTTAAATGTGAAGTTATGTGTGCATTTATTCGTTAACTTGTTAATGTTAGTTTATATTGTAGGGAATCACTTTGATGTTGGGTTGTTTTGTTATAATTACCATTTCAATGGCTTGAAATGTGACTTGAATTCATGTAAGTGTTTCCTTTGGGTGTGTTGAAAATCCTTGGAAATAGGCACATGGGGGAGCATGGAAATGCAGATTTGATAAAGCTTATTCTTAAAGGAATAGAAAGGTATATGGTGAGAAACTGGAGGCCAATTATTTTACTCAATGTTTTGTACAATTTCAAGGTTTGAGAATGTTTGATCTATCATCATGTTCAAGGTTTGTTCTCAATGTCTATTCTACCCTTATGTGCTACGATGTTGGTCACTTCACTAACACTGTTATTTAGTCTTGCCATAGTATTCAAGACACCCCTTTATTCACTGTTGATATGGACATGTGGATGTTGCTTACAAAAATATTGGTATGAATTGCGATGTTCTCATGTCGAGATGGTATTCAAAATTATCAATAGTTAATGGTAGTTATGACTTATGAAATTATCGGTTATAATACATGGATGGCTAATAGTAACATGCATTAGAATTTCATTTTTTGGTTTTGGTTATAAAATTGTAGTTTTGCTCTTGTCATTCCTGAATGGTTTTGATTATTGACTATTTTTTTTAATTTTCTCTCTTTATATATATTACAAAATATTTATGTACTTTGCATTTTCCTACTATATCTAGATCCTGGCTTTTCAAAAATTTGGAAAATTTGTGTCCAAATCCCTATATGTATCTTGTTGAACTTAGATTGTAATTTATCTTTGCTTCATGTCACCATCTAGCCATGCATTCCCAAGCAACTTCCTCCATTTGTTATCAATGGTGAGCTAAGAACTAAGGGTGTTGTTGCCTATTGGATACAAAGATTGAGTCAACTCTTTGCCTGTTAGGATTGTGTTCTTTGTGCCATAATCACCCTCATGTTTTGGATGGATTGGGATTCTAAAGGTATCCCTAGTAGGATGAGTAGTGGAGCCTTCAAAACTATGGGTTTCATTATCATGATAACTTCAATTTCTTCTTATTTCTTCTTGCATATATTTTGCCTCATGTTATAGCTTTCAATAGCAGCTTGCGTGTCAGATTATAATTTGGCTAAGTTTTTAGATAAATATTGAATTTTCCCTAGTATATTTTCTAGGTGTTGTTTTGACTGTCAGTCTATGTATAACCACTGCCCCATCAATTTCCATTGGACTTTAGTTGCATAACATTTCATCCCCAACTATTTGGCAATGGTTCCACGTAGGATCCTTTTTATGTTTGGGAGCCATGTCATTTTTTCTACCACATAAATAATTTGCAAATAAAGCCTTACATTTAATTTCTAGATTTTGTTAACAAACTCTCTTAAGAGAAATATGGTTTGAAGAATATTTGTAAATACCTTTACAAGTTCTAATTCTTCACTTTGAATCAGTTCAAGGAATAGATCTAAATCAATCACAGGAAGATATTGAATCAACATCTGGAATCAGAAAAAGAGTAGCTCCAAAAACCAATGTTGCAAACATTGTTATTATCATGGTCCTGATATTATTGCAATGTCACAAATTTTACCCCCGAACGATATTATTGCTAATAAATTGTGCAATGTTTTCATTCTTGAAAATCGCATGATAATATTGTAAATATCTCGATATTCATGAGATGCATGAAATTATTTTTCCTACTCATCGATGAAGGGGCATAAAATCAAATATTCGTCTTTGAATAATTTTGTATTTTTTAAATTTGCCTATATTTTGTGATATTTTCCTGATGTTGTCAATATTTTCTTTTCCTGATTCTTGGTGATATTTTTTCTGACATGATGTTTACAACATTACCAAAAACACAAGAAGCACCCCAATCAAATCTTGAGTGCTCCAAATTATTGGATGAAACTCTTTGAATCAAATTGAGAAGCATTGTGAATCAACACAAGAATATTGTTGAATAAACTATCTTTGCTGTTTAAATGATCAATGAGAAGGTTGTGAAGAAAATATGGGGGGAATGATTAAATATATGGGAAATGAGGTTTATGGCAGTTTTAGGATTTTTTGTAGGTTTATTTTTTCCTTTTTCTGGGGTTGGGGCTGCAATGGTACAAAATTGGTCAAACTGTCCAATTTGATTGGTTTTTTCCTGAACTAGAAGTTTTGGGAAAATCTGATCAATTCTAGTTTCATGGGTAGGTTTTGACTGGAAATGCTCAAAACATTACTAGAACTAGTTGCTTCTAGTTTGGATTGTCCATTTTCAAATTTCAGCAACACTGAGCTAAACATGGATCTAAAGATGTTAACTACAAGTTGATGATAAAATGGTTGACATTATCCTTTACTATTCTTGCGCCCCCCCACCAAAAAAAAAAGAAAATGAAAATATCATACCCATTGTTCTGGTTTTTTGGGGAGTAAGGAAATGTCCGTTTGTGTGATGGATTTCATTGGGGATGAAGGGACTTGCTGACCATACCCGAGACATTCCTAGAAAATTTTAGGGACATTCTTGTATATAATTTCTCTTATATAGGGTAGGTCTTGTATATAATTGCTCATTCAAAATTATTTTGCTGCATATAGAGGAATTTGTACATGTGCAAATTTCTGACTTAAAGCATATGATTGTTATCCTAGTTTAGTCTATTGCTTCTCACAAATAGTTTGTATTTCCTTGTGAAAATCCTTTTGCTTTTTGAATGAACTTGTGCCTCTTGTTTGCAAATCTATGAGTCAAAAATGATTGTTCTATCATATTTTAGTATGTTATTCCTTGCAATTAGTTTATAGTGCCTTGTCATAATATATGCAAAGCATCCTTATTTTCCACATGCTAAGCATCCCTATTTTCCTTATTTTATTAACTCGCTTCTTAGTGTCTTAAGAGGCTTTTTTATAACAAAATCATTGTCAATATCCTATATCCTTTTGGAGCATACTTGTATTTACCATTTAGCCACCTATTCATGAATTTGTTTGAGTTGAGTCTCATAGCAGTTCAAAATCTGATCAAAAAATCATTAAGGAAATAACCTATAAGATGTATAGAAAAGAAGCTTGTAATTGTTTTTTCATTCCCTAAGGGGACTTTGTTGTTCCCTTTTTTAAAGTTGAATTTTTAGCTGAGAGTTCCCACTTGCCAGCATATCCAAAGAGGTTTTCAATACCTTTGCAGATCAAATAGGGCATGTCTATATCACCATATATAAAATTCTATAAAATTTATAGAATTTTATATATGGTGATCTAATCATGCCCTATTTGATCTGCAAAGGTATTGAAAGCCTCTTTGCATATTGCATAAAGACAAAAAATTACAAATGGTTGAAACAATTTATACTAGATGGAGGTTAGAACACAGGCAAACTAGAAGTAGAACATAACCAAGATGAGAAAGTGAGCATATTTTTCGTGACTAACTAGACTAAGCGACACAACATATGAAATATCACAGTCAAGCAGATTCTATTTTAATCATTCAACAAAATTTGATGGTCCTCTAACCCACATGTCCCATGGTCAGTAAACCATACTTCAGTCAATAATTAGGTTTAATGTTTTGAATTTTCAACAAATGAGCTTCCTTCAATGTTGTGGGCCTTGTGATTGAGGCTACATTTGTTACCTATGTAAGGTAGCAACCAATTTCAAATGTATTTACACAGACTTAATCAAAGAACTTCACTGTAGGAGTTTCTCATTGGGATACATTTTGCAATCACTTGCATGATTTAGTGTCTTCAAAACTTGGTCTTGTGATCATGTGTGTATTATGTTTTTAAAAAAATTGACAATTCTCTGTTAGTAGTATTTTCTTCTCACATATGTAACAAAATGGTAGTACAAAGTATTCCATCTATATCGATAATTATGTTGGTATATGAACATATTCCTGCAACTACATTCCTATTGGATTTGAATGAAAATTGCATGTGGTAGCCACCACAAAGTAGATTGCCTCGTGATATCCAAATGAAAAGTAATTGATATTAGTAATTGTGCATGTGTTGATTTTATGGAAATAAATAATTGTTCCAGTTTTTAAATGGGATCCAACCAAGGGTCTATAAAATATTTTGTTTTTTGACTCTCAAAAGTTCCATTTTTTTTGGATTTCATGTTAATGTTAGGATTGATTTTTTGCATGCTAACAACATATGTCTTTAGGACATAACCTTTTTTCCCCTTAACCATATTAAATTAGTATTTTTTGTGTCAATTTGTATATTTTTAACAAATACAGTTTAGTACATGTAGATTTTAGATATTTTTATGTAAAGTTTTGCATTCATTATTCATATGCATGATTCTATGTTAGAAAAAAATGCAATTTTGATATCAGGTACAAAGTGAGGTGGGTTGTCTAAAAGCCTTGGCTTTCAACATTAAAACTTCTTGTAATTGCTTTGTGTTGGGTCTTGTAACAACTACATGTTTCCTAAAAGGTGAGTTGTTGTGTCTATTCTGATTGCTGATAGATCTATTTTTTTTTTGTATAATTAATTTACTTATGGTTAGCATTATTAGAACAATGACAGGTCATGGATTTAAACATGTTTTGGTGATTGGAGTGGATGCTATTTCTAGATTTGTTGATTGGACATATCAGAGCTCCTGTGTTCTTTTCGAGGATGGAGTTGGTGTTGTGATGTTACAGGTAGACATCCTTTTTTAGCCTTGCAAATTAAATTACCTTTACAAAAGTCTCAATGCTTTGACTATAGTAGATCCCATATTTATTAATCCCTTTTTGTTGTTAAACATGATTTTATAGCGTTCTATTTAGATGTAAACTAAAAACTTCTTAAGTATTTGACATATCCTTTCAAGTGTTAGTATTTTTACCTTGTTGTTCGCTATAATCTTACACACTGTAATACATAATTAGATGCTATGTTGATTAGCTCATTGTGGTTGTTGCAATAACTGTTAGGGATAAAACATCAAACATTTTGAAATAATGGCTACTTTCATAGCCTACAAAATTTGCATGATGACAAACTTATAGTTTTCAAAGATCTTTTCTAAATCTATTTTCTAGAGTAAATTTGTCTTTTTACTTTAGGTACTGTAGATTGCCACTGTGTGACATATGCTATGATATAATTGCCTAGATAAATAGACAGAAGTGTTGTACAACATAGTCTTTTTTAAATATAAAGAAATAATATTTCCAAATACAAAGTTTATTAATTAATAACATATTTTAGACTTAGTTGTTAATTTATGATTATATTTCGGTAGGGGATTTTTTGTATGCTGATATTGTGTTGTCTCTTTGGTTTCTATTAGGTAACAATGGTTAATAAAGAATGTGTTCTTGAGCAGTAGGTACACATCTTATTCTATTATTGATAGGAAACTCCATGATTTTTAGGCATGGCAACAAAAACGCAGGTGTCAGTGGGATATCTAAAGTCCATGTTGGATGATTTAATACTAGTGATGATTTTGATTCCTTTTTAGATAAAGAATGTCACGAGTCAAATTCAAATAAATAGAATCAGCTCAATAATGAAGGTGAAGCTATTGCTTTCTGTCCAAGTTAATTTCTTTTATTTGTTGGTTGTTGTTATGTTTTGAGTGCGGACTTGTGAAATCCCAAATTGCATGTTGGTTTAATGTAAAGGGGATATATATATATATATATTATATATTATATATATATATATATATATATATATATATTCATCATATGTCATTCATGGTTTTTTTGGAGATCTGTGTTACATTTGCACAAAATTTTAGATATCATTCAAATATCTAAACGCCAAACAACAACAACATTGAGATTTTCTTTCACTCAACCTATAACATATTGCATCTGTCTTCATCAATGTTCTTCTTCCATATGCTATTCACTTATGACATTTCCTTTGCAATATTTGGTGCATTTGCTAGTTATAGGTCATTTACATATTATAAATGTCTTTAGAGTTTCACTTCAAATTGAGTATTCACCTGAACATATTGATTCTTTTATACATAATTATTTTTCCCTCCACCCACTTTTCAAAACTTCCATAACCATTAGGCAGGGAATTGAAACTTCAATGTTGCTTTTCTTATTTAGTAAAATATTTCCGAGACTTCAATTTATTGAAATTTGTAGAATTTACAATTTATGAAGTTTCAAGGTCTAATTTTTAAAAGTCTAATGCTTTAAAGGGTGCTAGCTCAATGGAAGAGCACCTGCTTCACAAGAAGGAGGCTGGTGGTTCGAATTTTGCTTTGCTTATTTAGTAAAATATTGCCAAGACTTAAATTTATTGAAAGTTGTAGAATTTACAATTTATGAAGTTTCAAGCTCTAATTTTTAGAAGTCCAATGCTTTAAAGGGTGCTAGCTCAATGGAAGAGCACCTGCTTCACAAGAAGGAGGTTGGTGGTTCGATTCCATCATGCCCTAACATCCATATGGAATGGTGACTATCAATTTTTTGGCGACGAAGGCTCTTTTGACCGTCACCAATGAGCTTTGGTGACATTTTTCGACCCTCACCAAAATATGAAATGGTGACGGTCAATGAATGCCACCATATATACACATCAATAGTGATGGCCCTCAAAGGTCTGTAACCATAAATCATTGTTATTGATATGAAATGGTGACGGTCGATGTCCATTATTATAGCCATTATTCGTGAAGGACCTTGAATGTCACCAAAACACCTATATTTCTGGAAATGCGGCTTTTGGTGACAGTCATCGAATGTTACCATATATATGCACTAATAGTGATAACCATGGAAGATCCATCACAATAAATCATTGTTATTCATATGAAATGGTGATGGTCACTATCCATCATTATAATCAATATTTGTGATGGACTTTGAATGTCACCATAACACTTATAGTTTTGGTGATGCCACATTTGGTGACGTTCATTTTTTAGTGACAAAGGCTATGGTCCGTCACCATTGCTCATATGAAATGGTGACAGTTGCTATCCGTCATTATAAATCATTATTGGTTATGGACTTTGAATGTCACTATAACACCTATAATTTTGGCGGCGCCACCTTTCGTGACGTTAAGTTTTTGGTGACGAAGGCTATGGTCTGTCACCATTGCTCATATGAAATGGTGACGGTCACTATCCATCATTATAGATCGTTATTGGTGATAGACTTTGAATTTCACTACAACATCTATACTTTTGGTGACGCCACCTTTGGTGACGTTCAATTTTTGGTGATGAAGGCTCTTTTGACCATCACCGATGACCTTATGGTGACATTTTTCGCCCCTCACCAATGTCCTTTCTTCTTGTAGTGCGGAGTTTGAGATGCATATTTGTTATCACATCTCTGTGGTGTTTGTTACTAGAGTTACATTCCATCTACTACTAGAGCTGCTACTGGTACTCAGCAGTGGTGTCAAAGCAGTCGAAAAAACCTTAGTTTCTCTAAAGGTTTTTAAGAAGGTGGGCATCTTTGTTGTCGTGGAAAGGCCAAGAAAAGTCATAAATTTTGTGTTGGTGTGGAGATTTCTTATGTCAACACATTAAATTCGTTGAAATTTCCTCGTAGTGGACATTTGGTTCATTTTATTATTAAAATATATATATATAAATATTTACTTTTCTAAAGCTTCATGGTGTTTCTTCTTTTTTTTCATCAATGTTCCTTCACCTCACAACTAAGCATACAAATGGGAAACACCTTCTCCCACTTCCTAGTTGAATGACATAATCAGAGACAATTTATCTCTTCGTAGCTAACATTGTTCTCCTACAATAGAATGTTTTATTGCTTAATATGGTCATCCCTATTCCTATGGTAGCGGTTGGTGGATTTTTTGGGTAATGTGCCATAATATAATCTCTCTTTCCCACTAGGGTAGATCAAAACCTCTAAATTTGGTGCAATGAAGCACATTTTATGGACAAGCATAGTGTTGGCCATGTCTACATGTGTTTTGATAGTGCAATGAAAAAATCCCCTTTAGTAAGTTCATTGCTGTATTTTTTATAGAAGTTGACACCTTTCATTTCTTAAGCTTGGATTGTTAATAAAATGGTGAAATTTGATGAAGTATTAGAGTTCCTAAAAACTTTGATACATTCTACTGTTCATGATATGGTGAAAATCAACAAATCATCTCTTGTTGACGTTAGAATTTTTATACAAGATGCACAAGAAAATATTTATTTTTTGCATCTTGAGTCCCAGCTACAGCAAGATGAGCTTCAGCAGAATATTTTTCATTCTATACTATTTATATTCAAAAGAATCCTCTATTTTGGATTGAGAAAAAATCCCATTAGTAGCAAGAATATGAATTTGAGGTTGATTCAAATCTAGTGCCCAATGAAGGAGAATATTTGCATCAAGATGTAGATGTTTGGTCTACACCTCCCAAGCCTCTCATTAGAGCTTGGGAAGAGATTTTCAATAATACAAATAAAATAGGTCCTAGATATGATAAGGATGTTTCTCTTCACACTCCAGACTAGTCCAAGCCCATCCAGTTTCATAGTGTTGGTTTTTTGCATGATAGTTCATATTCACTTTCTCATACGCCTCCTCCATCACAAAATATTGTCAAATGCCGGCATTTTGACAGAGTTGAAAATGTGAAAGATCAATGTTTTTATCTTCACCCATGCAATCATTGTGGTCAAAAACTCATTCTTCAAAAAAATGAAAAAACAAGCCTTGTGCAAGAACAAAGATTCACCTTGGATGGATCGCTTCTTGGCAATGGGCTTCAATGGACAATAAGATATTCCATTCATATGTCAAGATTTCTTCTAGAGTACTCAAAAGTCTTACACTTTATTTTTCTTCATCTTCTCACCTTGTATCTGAGAGAGGGGGAATTAATGTTCATCTACAAGTTTTAAAGCCACATTAAGCGAGCCTAAGCCACAACTTAAACCTGCTGCCTGAGCATACAACTAGAGACAACCATACCTATATTCAGAGATGTAGCTAGAGATAAAGAATCCCCTAAGCATGCCTCTAGTTGGTGGCCTTCCTTAAACCATTGTAGGTTGTATACCTCCTTTTTCCAAGTTGAAGGTCTCCCTCTTCAAATAATTAGGTACACTTCCTCTAGCATAAGACTTCATCTTCTTGCCATATTTGGAAGAGTTTCAAGAATCACACTATGTGCTCCAGCTTGAGACACCGATGTTTTTCATTTTTGAAACAATAGGGATCACTTCCTCTAACAAAAGACTTCAACTTATTACTAGATTTGGAAGAGTTCAAGAAATTTCACTAAGCATTCCAGTGTTGGTGGTCATCCTTAAATCACCGCCAGTTGAGACCTCAAGTTATCCCACCTTATGTCATCATATCAGAGCACACATTTAGCTTATTGTTGTCATGCATTGTTGTACTTTTGTATTATAGCTCTCTTATTGGATTCGTATGTTGGAATTATGACACAAGTGTTGTCCTTGATGGAAACTTACTCAAATGACAGATCACAGTACAACAGGTTAATAGCATAGAGTTTCAGATCAGACTTCATAGAATGAAGAAAGAGAGGTCTACACAATTTCACCATTAGCCAAGCTGCGTATACACACGGGTTAATTTTATAAAAGTCATGTATATGTACACATGTACTTTCACAAAAGGAAAAGTGTTTATACCTTGGAAATCTAATTTTTGGTCCAAAGTATTTCATCTATGGTATTTTGATCCATGGTATTGGACCAAGGTATCAGGTCCAAGGTATTGACCCTAGGTATTTCGTCCAAGGTATTGGTCCTAAGTGGTCTTGGTCCATGGTATTGAGAAAGGCCTACAAACTATAAAAGGAGCAGAACATCATTAGGCCAAGGGGTGCAAGTATCGAATATCTGATGAAGCGTGAGATCTGGTATGCAAGTTATTGGGTTATAGTGCACAGCTGGATCTAAATCAAGGATGAACCTTAGATAATGATGAGGAATCAGATCTAATGATGAATCAGGATCTTAAGGTGTAAAATGAACTATCTTTTGTGTTGAAGCTCATGTATATTCTAGATCTGAATATTGACGCATATATTATTCTGTAAATGATATGATTTGGGTATAATTAAAGTCTGGAATAGTTGTAGAACTCTGAAATTATATTTGCAGATGTATATGTTGGTTGGCTTTCAGGAAAGCGCGTGTACACGCAGGTTTGACACATGGAAGTAGTGTATACCTTATAAAATATGTTATAATTGCTTCTATTTGTTCATGCATTGTTCTGGGTTCTAGCTTGGGTTCTGGTTACTGTATTCTAGTGATAACATTATGAAAGTGTTGATGCCCCGAAAATCATTACATCAACATTGGGGGATAACCACCTAGTCCGGACCTTAATACAACTCCTTTTCCGTTTGGGATGGTGGCTCCAACTAGATATAATGGGACCAGTTTCCCAGTAATGAATAAAAGGGGGTGGATGAATGATTGGTTTTCTAATAAGTGATAATAAATGGAGGACTTATTCTATGAGCGAAAACGTAAATAACTATTTTATCCCGAGAAGCTTCTATTTTTAAGTGCAACGTTTAGTGATCTGTGTTCGCTGATAGGCATATAGATGACACTATTCAATAAACAAAGACATTCATTTAAATGATAATTGCTTCGTTCAAATAGTTGAATGAAGTAATTGATAAAACATTGTACACTTCTCTTTTATATTACTGATACATGAATGATTGAAAAAATAGCAAACTGTAAACGTCCAATAGTGGAAGGTATAGAGTTTACTGTTAAAAAACATTCACATATTCAATAATAGCAAGAATGACCAAACAACAATTCACAATAAAAAGAATAAATTCAGACATAGATAATAGTACCGTATGAGCTGCAAATCATTACCAACACCAATCGCAATTTGAATTCCTTCTTCCGATTCAGAAATACTTTTAGATAAAGGAAGTAGTGCACATTCACATCAAAGCTTCGTTATCAAAATTTGGAAAGATTGGTCCAGTTTTCATAAAAGAATATGCCTGAAGTACAATAGTGCAACTTCAGGCTTAAGTCATATACAAAAACTTACAACCCTTTCTAAATACATGAAAGGGTCTATAAATACTAAACTAAGCTAACAACCTACAAAATTAAAATGCTACTAAATTGGTATAGTCTGATCTTGAATATATCTCCCACAGTGATCTGGTAATCGGCAGCAATGATTCATCATTCTGGCTGTTTGCCTTTTGTCCTGAGTTGGCATATTGCCAGCATTGGTTCCACTTCTTGAGGGCGGCTGAGACGAGAATTGATTTGAGCAGCATAAGTGGCATCATGTATATTGGGAATGATACACCCGATTGCATCCGTTAGGCATTTGAGGGCGACTCTCTGGCTATATGGTTTTACTAGGAACAACCAATAGGTGTCCCAAGTTAGAATTTTAATTCCTGAGATCAATTTCCCATTCTTTTCTAGCTCTTGTTGACATGAATGCTCCAATGTCTTGGCTGATAATAATTTACCTGGTGTACATTGAGAAATATGTTAGATAAATAGAGAGTATTATTGATCAAGTCAATTAAATTGCTCGTAGATAACTTGCATCTAGAAACTGCTCTCTCTGCTTTCATTAATTGGGACTGCCACTCCATGAATAGGATTTCTTTATGGGATTCTAAAATTTTGGGCAAGTTTGCTGCCTGTCCCTCATTAGAGTCTTGCCAAGTAAGAAAATATGTTAACGTGTCATTGGCTTGCTCTAAATCCTGCATGGCATCAACTGATTTGTCTATTATAGATGTTGTTATGTCGCACAGAGGTTCAAATTGGGCAATTTCATGACACAACAATCTTATTTGTGTTATTAATGCCTTGTTAATCTGTATTGCCTCTACTTTGATTTCGGCAAGCTAGGGAAGACACTTGAACTTCTCTACTTGAGCTGATAACTGAGCAATTTGCTCATCTTTTGTCTTTGCCATTTGTTCATTCATTGCCTTCAACTTTGATAATGCCTTTGATAATTCTTTCTGTCTCTAAATAGCTCCGGAATCGATCCTCTGTTTCTCTTCATGAAACTGTTTGTTGAGCTGGTTATTTCACTGTTGCTGCGTGGACAGTTGTTGTTGTAGTTGTTCTGACATTTGCTTTTCCTCCGATAGTTGTGCTTGTAGTGAAGCGATCACTTGATCCTTTTCTTTCAACAAATTGCCTACCTTGGATGCCTTATCCATGGTGGCTTCCGAATAGGCACCAACATATTGGGATAACTTTGTCAGGTCATCAGAGGGGTCGAATTCTTCCCTCCACACCACATTGGCTGTTATTGTTTGTTCAGGGAACATAGAAGTTTGATCAATACTTCTCCTTTTCCGTTGTTGCTTTATTACAGCCCTGTGTTTTGGGCTATAGAAAACATCCAGTGGAGGAATGTCCTCCACCTGCAAAATAATTTGATCCGAAGGATTCTTGGGAATTATTTCTACTACTATAGCCGGGGGTAGACCATTGGTTCCTTTGCTTGGAACCTCCTTTGATGTTGTATCTTGTATATCGGCCGCTTTGGATGTATTGGCATCCATTGAGCTCTCAAGATTGCTTATAATTGTATTAAATTGTTGCCATTCCTCGAGTAATGTTGGGTCCATTTGAGTATCGACACCCACCTCTTTACTGTTCTGCTCCTGTTGCTTTTTCTGTTCCTCCTCCCGTATTCTCTCATGTTCTTTCTTTTCTGCTTCCTCTTTGTCTTTCCTCTGTGATTCCTCTTGTTCTTTCTTCTTTGCCTCTTCCTATTCTAACCTCCAGAGTTCCTCTTGCTCTCTTCTTTGGACTTCTTCAAAGATTTCATATGTAGCAGGAGGTTCGCTGGTAAGCTGCTGCTAAGGCTCGCTTGATTGTATCATCGGGGTAGTAGCTAACAAATCTAGAGGTAGAGATTGCAACCTCTGCTCTCTAAGTTTATTAAATTCTACTAACCCGTCATCATGGTATCTTATTCTAGCTAGCTACTGCACCTGAAATATTGACTCGGCTGAGGAGAATAGGTCATCAAACTCATCTTCCTTATGTTCAAATTTAGTGAGTTTGGCCTGGTCTAGAGCATTATAGATGACTTTCTTCGGGTTGAAATATCTATTAGGTAGAGTGGCGAGACTTAGGATGTTAATTTTTTCCACCTCTTTCTCTGCATGTTTATAATCATGCAGAGTATAGATGCCAGATCTTAGAGGAAAAGGAGGCCAAACTTGCTTCTTTGAATTTCTGAGAGTCTTTGTAGCTGATGTGGTTGTAAGCTGATATGCTATCTCGCGAGCTAATAGTTTGTCTGGTATATACAAGGGGAGGATATGGGGTCTAGCCTAATTGCCGAATACTCTTACATAAGTGAATTTTTCTTCTCCAAACCAGGTTCCTAAGGCTGTCAAGTCAATCTCTGCCTGAGAGGAGATCTTAGGGGCAGGTCTATCAAAAATTGCATAGTAAATAGGTAGCATGAATCCATTGCAGAATTGGTATAAGTGATGTTTATAATGAGATTTCCATAATTTCTGGTGGTAGATATGAATAGGCATAGGGTCCTGTGGAGTCCATCTCCACCATAACACAGGAAACTCAGAATTAAAACAGAGGGTGTCCAAAATATAGGCACTAAAGTAAAATGGAGGGATGAACCTATCAGTAACACAGGATTTGTTTATGAATTCAATAATAGCTGTAGCCAACATATCCGATAATATAGTCCCCCAATCCATGATTTCGCTATTACATGCTGCTTCCATCAAAGGTACCATTCTATGGAAAATTTTGAAGAATCATGCAATCCCCACATTCGACACATCATGACTCTAGCATAACAATAAGGAGAGCATAAGGAGTTGACGGAGTACTTACCCGAAGACTCATGTTTTTGTTTCGTCGAGTTCTGTCTCCATTCTCGTATAGGCTCTGACTCAGTTTCATTCTCTTCTCAAAACTTCTCCAGAAATTCTTTATTATACTTCTTCTCTAGTTCTGGCAAATGGTACATTTGTCTCAAATCATTGGGCTGAAATGAACCGAATACTCTCCCATCAATAGTGCAGAATGTTCTATCTGTAATTGGAATTTCTTCAATTTCCCATCTCACCACATCCGTATATGGAATAATTTGCTCTCGAGCCGCTATCCTGTGTAGGTAGGAATCAGCCAAATCTTTTAAAGTAGCATCAGATTTCTGGCTTGAGCCTGTTGTAGCTCGTACTGATGTTTGCTGAGGTTCCTCGGCTTCAACCAGGTTGTAAATATTCTGCCAAGTAGTACTACTGAGGTCGAGACATGTGGTATATGAGATTAATCGCCTTTTGCTTGGTCTTGAATTGGTGGCATGTTGTCCTGTTACCACAGAAGCTGAAGTTGTTCCAGATTTCTTAGATTTCTTCCCCATTTGGTCTGAAATCGCTACTACGGAAAAACTCTGCACAAGAGAAAAATGAACGTAATGTGGAAAATAGATGGCGAAAACCAAGTATGGAGGAACTGTGTCAATCAATGAATAATGGAAGATTTATCATAAGGCCCCCATGGATACAATATCTGAAGGGATTTAGGCATAACTGCTCCATTAATTGGCCATTTAAACCTGTCAATCATTTAAATTCTCATTATATCCTTTACTTGCCGAATAATCGTTTAAGCGTGGATTTGATTTTTTGGTGGTTGGACGCAAGTGAATCACTATCGGGAAGAGAAAAGGCTTTTAATGATAATTAATATAATATAGCGAAGTCATATCAATCCTTTTCAAAAGTCGCATTTGGCTTCATCGCAATCAGCGATCGGAGGAAGCCTAGGGAAATTTTATTTAAGTTTTTGTGGAATCCCCGTTCGCCGATAGAGATATCGCTTAACTCGCATCAGGAATTTTAAGGAGGAGAGTTCGTTATATTCATATCGCATTCCCAGATTGCCGATTTCGATATCGCATCAGAGCAAGGAGAGGGGCCTTTTATTGTTTGTTTTCCCAATAACCAATAGTTACTCGCGCTTGTCACATCGGGGAGAATCAATGGGTCATGGTTATGCATCCTTTGTTGTTGCGATATGCGATGGCTTTATCGCAATAATAAAGAATTATTCATCTTATTTTAAGACCGATTATTTATCAACTCAAAAAGGTTCTTATAATGTTTTGTTTGTTTCCAGACCTTTAGAAGAGTGATGGGTTAATACCAATTTAATCTAAAAGGGACCCATTTCATATTATAGTTTCTAAAGTAAAATTTTATGAAATGGGGAGTTGTTGTATAGCACAACAATTGGCAATTCGCTGGAAGAAATAGTTATCTCTGAAAAAATATTGGAATATTTGAAATTTCTTTAGATAGATATCTTATCAAAAAGGAAAATTCTAATATAAATAAGTATACACACATTCTGAATATAATAAGAGCATGTTTGTTTTGCTAATTCCTTCTCTCGATAAAATTAAATACATTCTAAGTTTTAAATTGGCCTCTATTGGTTGATAATGATAAAACAAAACACCTTTCCAACTTAGCCTTTTTAATTGACTCCTTTGTCACAGGTAGAGCCTCTACTGCAAACGTTCATAGTTTCGACAGGGATACCTTTTAACCATTTGATTGTCCACGACCCCTCCCATCTCAGAGTATGATTAAAAGAATGAATTCAAAACATGTTTTCATATTTTGTATTTCTTTTCTTTTCCATTTTTTGTAAGATAAAAAGCCATTGTCCTGGTTTGGTTGCCAACTGTTTTGACAATGCCATTCACTGGTTGTAATCTAATCGAATAAGTTGGCTCGTGATGAGACCCCTTGTCTTATGCTTATAAGCCATTACCCTATTTTGGTATGCACTATTGGTAATGTCAGTTAGACTATTTCCCAATGATCATGGTAAGCAGGCTTGTGATAAGACCCCTTATCTTTATATCAGATATTTTAGAATTACACTCTGAGTAATCATAAACTTGGATGAATGGGATGGACAATTTTCTCCTTAAGAGAAAATGGATGACAAGGTAAGAGTTGAGGATGCTAATATTGAATCAGTCTCTATTTTGATATTGGTAACCCTTTTGTGGCCAGTTAATAAAATTAAAATGATTTACAGTACTTCTAAATCTTGAGAGGATTTTCACAAAAATAAAAAATGGGGTCTTCAGAATGTTAATATACCTAATTTCCTAGAAATTGTCCCTTTTGTTTAAGGTTTCTATTTTACAAAAGTAAATATTAAAAGCACTTCTTCCGAGCAACATTTCAATATAGAAAAGGCCAATAGAAGCTATTTTACAACTTTATTTCCTAATGGTCCTAAAAAATTCAAATCCTACTGAATTTAAAAGAGAAGGGGTTACCTCCTCAATTGAAGAATTTCTTTAAGATGAGGCCATTAACAGGAAGAGAGTCCCTCTTTCCTAATAGATCTTGTAATATGAATGTCGAATGACCTATCTTCTCGCTGATATGAAATGGTCCAAGCCACATCTTTTGGAATTTGGTGTGTTTACCTTTATCCTCATGTGCTTTGTCCCATTTTAGAACTAGATCACCAACCTACAACTGTTTAGAACTAGATGAAGCTGAATCAAATGATGACTTGATTATCTGCTGATGTTTATCATGAATAATTTTGGCTTTCTCTCTCTCTTCTACTAATTTTAAAATTTGATCATGTCTGAGTTGGATAGAAGAAGAGGGTCTTTCTTCAATAAACTGAACTAGGGTTAGAGAAGGAAGCGCTAAATTGGTTGGTAGTACTTCTTTTTTCCCATATACAAGGTTGAATTTAGAAGTACCTATAGAGGCCTTCTACGTTATTCTATCAGCCCATAGTGCGAATATTAAAGATTTGTGCGAGTTTTTTTTATTTTGTTCGATAGTTCACTTAATGATTTTGAGTAGATTTTTATTAGTAGATTCTTCCAGATCATTACCCTGGGGATAGTAATTTGCAGAATATTTCAATTTAAATCCTCTTTTGATAGCAAAATCAAACATGGCGATTCCAGAGAAATAAGATGCATTATCAAAAACAAGAGCATTTGGGACACCAAACCTGGTAATGATGAACTGGTCTATGAATTCTATAATTCCTTCAGAGTTTGTTATCGTTAATCGAATTGCTTCAACCCACTTGGTAAAGTAATCAGTAGCAGTAAGGATATACTTATGTTGTTTATAGGATTGTGGAGTTATCTCCCCAATGATGTCTAATCCCCATTGCTCAAAAGGTTGATCGATATTAACTGGTTGCAAAGGAAAAGTTGGTTTCCTTTGTCTTCCACTGGAAACTTGACAATTTCGGCATTTCCTTACATACTCATGGGTATCTCTGAATAAGGTGGGCCAGTAATATCTAGCATGGATGATTTTATGAGCTGTTGTGTCAGCTCCAAAACGTCCTCCAGCTGGTCCATCATGTAGCTCCTGCAAAACCTTTTGTGCTTCAGGTTTCTCCAGGCATCTTAATAAAACTGAATCATAGTTTTGCCTAAAAAGCACATCATCAATGATAACGAAGTTTTTTTACTTTAATCTAATGGCCCGTTTGTTTTTATAAGAAATATTAGGAGGTGCATGCCCATTTTCCAAATAAAAGATTAAATCTGCATATTGAGATTTAGAATTCGTAATACTTATCTGGTTGATTTCTTCAATATGATCTGTATCACCTGATTCTGGAATGTTGGATGCTCCTGCTAATAACCTGCAAAAACCTTGGCCTCTAACAATCTTTGCTGGTTTGATTTCCAAGTCATATTCTTGAAGTGTTGTAACCCAATTTGCCCTTTTTCACCTAATTCTCTTTGGATCAGTAATTGCCTTATTGCAGAAAAAGGAACTATTTCTTTTGTATGGGCTTTTAGAAGGAAGGGTCGGTAGTGTTTAATGGCTTTATACACAGCAAAGGCTTCTTTTTCAACTTTGGAGTAATTTAGTTCTGCACCCTAAAAATTTGAACTAAAGAATGAAATCGGTGCTTCCAAGTTGTGATCATTGATCTGAGTAAGTGCCGCTGCATAAGATGAATCAGACGCGATAGTGTACAATGTGAAATGATTAGAAAAATTAGGAGTGTTTAACGCGGGGGCATTGATTATTGATTGTTTGATTAAATCAAATGCTTCTTTTTCCAAAGACCCCCATCTAAACACTGAATTTTTCTTAATCATGGTTTGTAATGGTAAAATGATATGAGAAAAATCGGGAACAAGTCTTTTGACAAAGTTGATCTGACCTAAAAATGACTGCATGGATTTTTTGTTATGAGGAAATGGGATTTCAGAAATTTCTTTAATCCTCTCGGGATCAATATAAATACCATCTTTGGAAGTGATAAAGCCTGAGAGCTTTCCTTGATTTAGAGCAAAGAAGGATTTTTTGGGATTAAGTGAAATACAATTTCTTCTACAACGCTCAAAGATTTGATTCAAATCATGTAAATGGTTGGATCTCTTTTTAGAAAATATAGTGATATCATCTAAGTAGACGACTATTGTTTTGTTGATCAATCCTTTGAAATCTATATCCATTGCTCTTTGGAATGTAACTCCTGTGTTAATAAGTCCAAAAGGCATTTTCTGATAGGCGTAAGTTCCCCATTTTGTTCTAAAAGTAGTTTTGAGTATGTCATCAGGATGGACCAGAATTTGGTTGTATCCTAAAAAAACGTCTAGAAAGGACATTAGTTCAGAACCTACTACTGAATGGAGTATTTTCTCCATGGTAGGTAATGGGAAATTATCTTTATGACTTTCCTTATTCAAATTTCTGAAATCTATACAAATCCTGATGTCACCATTTTTCTTCTTAACAGGCACCATGTTGGAGACCCAGTTTGAGGGACGAACACGAAAAATAATCTTTTCTTTTAAGAGTTTATTGAGTTCTGATTTTATCTGACTCTCTAAGTTTGGATGTATTTTCCTCAATTTTTGTTGAACTGGTTTTTGTTCAGGTAGCATTGGAATGGTATGCTATATGATTGATGTATCATATGTTTTTAAATCATCATACTTCCAAGCGAAGACATGTTTATTTTTCCTTACTAATCTAATCAATGTTGTTCTTTCCTGTTCAAAAAGTCCTAATCCTAAATTAATATTTTGAGGGTTCTACTCAGTACCAAGATTTATCAATTCAAATCTTAAGGTAGAACTTTGGAGTTTTGAATTGGTTACCTATTTGAACCTGTCTTTAATGTCGTAGAGATCTTCAATTTTAACCACAGGTCTTGGTATTGAGTTTTCCTCATGCTTTTCTTTTATCTTAAGATCATGATCACTTTCATCAATGATCTGATCATTGTAGGATTTTTCGGAAGTTAAGAAATGTAGAATGTCTTCATCATGGTTGAACACTCACCAACTGGTGATATTGTCAGGAATTGATGGCCTAAAGATCGACTCTACTTAAAATCTATCCGGGGTATAATCTTCAGAAGGCAAGAGTTTAGAAGCAACATTGGCCAATAGGTCAGCTGCTACATTCTGGGATCTGGGAATAGGTGAAATATTGAATGCTAAAAAATGAGATAAAAGTTCCTGGACTAAAGACTGATAGTGTTTGAGGTGATTAGAGAGACAATGGATTGTATTTCAAACTTGTTTTATGACAATCTCTGAATCGCCAAACACTTTTAAATACTGAACTTTCAGGTCGATAGCTTTGTATAATCCTTGCACCAAGCCCTCATATTCAGTTGTATTATTTGTGCATTCAAATTCTAATCTACAAGAAAGCATTGCTTTCTCTCCCTCAGGGCTGACTAAAATACACCCTACTCCTGATCCTTCACTAGATTTTGAATCGTCAAAATATAAAGACCAAAATAAAGAATTATCAACATTTTTATTTACAGAATTCTCAGTAACATTAACACATCTTGATCTGTCAGTTTGTGAAAAAATTTCGATTTGTGATGTGAAATTGTTTACCGAGAAAGGAGATGGTTGGGCAATATAATTGCCAAAGAATGATTCAGAAAAATAGTTTCCCAAAATGTTATTGTTAAATGCAATTGGTTGATCCTCCTGTTCGAACCCTGTGACATTATGGGTCATGTGTTTCTCCTGATTGATTTGGCTTTCCCTTGTAGGGCAGCCACATATGAGACCAATCGGTAGAAATAATATACCCATGGAGCTTTTCAGACCAATCCCTGCTCAAGATTAAACCATAAAACTCAGGTATATCAGCGGTTAAGATATCAATTCTTTGAACCACTCGTGGATCAGCCGATAATCTGATATGAACAGATTTTATTTCCCCTAAGACCTGGACTTTGGTTCTATCTAACTGCACAATGTGAATTGAGGACTTTTGGGGTTCTATGTTTAGTTTTGAACAAACTAAAGCTGGCATTATATTGGATGATGCCCCAGATTCAATCAAGCAGTTATGTAGATTTCGGTTGTAGATTTCGTACGTAAAAAGGAAAGGAGGGGTATGGGAATTTGATCTGTCTCTAATTAGAATCATATCAGTCGCCTCAACTCTACCAGAAGGTGGTTGTCCTGAATCACTTGCAGCTTTAGTACTGGGAAGAGGTGAAGAAGGAACTGCATTATGTTCTTTGAGAAACAATTTTTGTTGATGTTTTAATTTGCTGAGTTTAAACATGGTGATGTTTTCCTTAGCCTTTTTCATATCATCAACAATATTGTAATCCATTGAATCCGATACTACCAACATCTTAGATGATGAAGGTATATTGGAGGATGATGGTTGATTTTGAGGTATTGTTGTAGCTGGCTTCCTTGTGGGTATCTTTTCCTTTGTAGTATTGGTACCTGCACTCCTTTTCTTTGAACTTGCCTGGACAGGTTCAGGGGCACTTTTGCTCCTGGTAGTCACAAGAAAGGCTTCTTGTTTAGTTTCGCTATTAGAGTTAGGCAATATGAAGTCCCACATTCCATGGCATTCAATGACTTCCTCTTCCTCGAATTCATCGGATGGTGCAATTGTTTCTTCTTCTTCTTCTTCCTCAGGGTCTGAATCTGCATTGGATATAACATTCGGAGGTTTTGACTCGGGTTTCTTAAAATTCCTATAAGGTTTCTTTGTTGAGGTTTCTGC